>PVHX01025676.1:0-21966 GCA_004024805.1 Geosciurus inauris | reverse complement strand
GGGCATGGGGACAGCAAGGATGATGGAATATGATGGTCATAATAACCCTAACTTTATGTATGACTGCATATATGATGTGATTCTATACAACTTACAACTAGAGAATTGATATGTTATCCTCTATCTATGTACAATGAGTCAATTTACACTGTCAACATGTAAGCCTAAATAAAACAAGAATAAAAATTAAAAAAAAAAAGAAAGCTTACTGGAACTTAAGCAAAAAAACAAAAAACAAAAAAACAATAACTACCACCCAGAAAAAAAAAAAAAAAAAAAAAAACTCTATGGGAAATCATGTGACTCTGGAGTGGTAAGGAATCATTAATGGCAGTCACACTTCTTTACCTGTGTGTTCAATGGACAGCATAGTTTTTCTTTGTTGAACTGAATTTTTGGCTTGTTGCACTTGTAATAAACGTAGTAAATTTTTGAAAACTTTCACGTTGGCTCTTGGAACAGCACCATATGTCATAGTAGAAATGTTCTTTAATGTTTTTCTCAGAAGTTGTACTTCTGGTTAAGAGCTGGGTGGGCTGACAGATATTATCTTACTTTATTGATGCCCACATTATTCAAGGTAGAATCCTAAACTCTGACAAAATAAAAATAGATCACATTCATTACTCCTTCTCCACATTCTGCACTTGTCTTGGTTGAGAGCTGAATTAGATTAGTGTGACAGGATTCGTGCTTTATGACACTTTTACCAATTACCTTCTTACATCTTCATATACCGCAGTATCTCTTGTCTAACAATTTCTTTTTGCTGTTTTTTGTCTTTTTAAAAATAGATGCAAAGTGCATATAATGAATAATGATTGGTTTTATTTATAAAAGTGTTACCAATGATTATAAGGCTTCAACAGGAATATTTGTTTCTCTCTCAACATGTGTATATGTATCACAGATCGTTTCATTTGTAAAGTATCTTTAAAAAAATTTTTTTTTAGTTGTTGATGACCTTTATTTTTTATTTATTTATATGCAGTGCTGAGAATCGAACCCAATGCCCCACACATGCTGGGCAAGCACTGCACCACTGAGCTACAACTCCAGCCCCTGTAAATTATCTTTTAATGAAGTTTGAAAAAGGTTTTCTCATCAATTTCCTGAAAAGTCTTAATAAGTTTTTACTTTTGCATCCAAAACTATCATAGATGAATATCCCAATAAGTTCAGGTTTTTGAAACAAAGATGATACTTTGATTAACTAATGTCATTATAGCCTGGTGGTGATTTGTTGATGTTTACTAATGGCAGATGGATTTTTTTCTTCTTTTTTGGCTGTTCTGCACCTTTGAACTTCTCTTCCAAATTGCAAATAGGTTCCAAGGTGAAACCCATAAACTTGCTTTCCCAGCTTCCCTCGCAGGTAGGAGGCAGGCATGTGACCCAGGCTCAACCAATCAGATGCTCACATTTAAGATTTTGAAAGCTAGTGACACAAATAAGCAGGCGTAGCACAGAACCATCTGGTGAGGAGAAGAGAAAGTTGAACTGTTTTCTTAGAGAAGTGGGAGAGGTTCTGGCAGTACCCTTCCATTTCCAGTGTGATAGATAAGCTGTCACACTATCTTACGTGTGGCAGTCTATCTACCACATAGGTAAGGGTCTATCCAGGGGTCACCTGCAGTGCGATGGATACCTCCTCAGGCTTTGTAGTCATCAAGCCTGTTTCTCTGGGACTCCTCAAAAGTTTGCAAACTTACAGATTTGTAATTCACCCCTTTTCTATTTAATCTAGCCAGAGAGGGTTTCTGTACTTTGCAACTAAGCAATTAATTTGGCACAATTGGAATATGAGGGTTATGGACAAGGAAATAGGATTCTTCCATACATGCCTCTTTCCAGCTATTGGAAGATACCAGGAGAACAAGAGTATTTTCCAAGTCACTCTTAAAGGATTCATCATTTACTTAAATGGATTCATTGTTAGAAATGTTCGTCCAGGGAGAGTAATACACAACCAGGCAGGTATTTCTAAATGAAATGGAAGATGAGTTAATACTGGTTGATACAATGAATGGTGATGAGTTTAGAATGCACCAGTGGCCTTAGGAGCAGCATCTCCTATGGGTTAAATTTATAAGCCATAAAGAGGACCTGGACAGAGGTCCTTCGGAATTTTCCAAGCTCTTGGTTTGAGAGATTAAGAGCTGGTCGGAACAAAGAGTCCAGTCTCATTAGACACCCGTGATGTAATTTTTCTCCTTCAACATTTACTTGTCGAGTGCCTGCTCTGCACCATTCACATGCATAAGAGAGATTAGTGAAATAGCAGGGTGTTTGTGTGGGCTCCAGGGTTTCAAAGTGTTTTCATATACATGTGAGGGAAGGAGAGCAGCTTGTAGCTGTTTGAAGTCACTAAAAATTGACGAGGTTAAGTGGTTTATCTACAGCAAGGTTGACAGTACGCAGTAAAACTGAGAATTGAATTTAATTCTTCTGGGCTTCCAAATCCTGTGTTCTTTCTAGGACACAAGACCCTCTTACCTGCCAGAGCTCATGTCAACCCTCAGAGAAACTTGCCAAAATATTACTATTTCTTCCTTTTTCTAGGGAAGAATGCCTGCATCAAGGAAGGACTAATTTGGTCAAGCTAGAGGCAAGTCCCCTTTATCTAGAATTGGTGGTCTTTGTACTACCCCATGATTCTACTGCCTCAGGCTGACTCTGTCATTTATAATTTGGCTAGAGATATGGTATTGAGAACATCTCTTGACAAGTCACTCTTAAAGACAGGAGACAGGAAGACATCAGTGGTACATCAGACAGCTTTGGCATGAAGAGCAGGTACCTGGAGTATCGTCATGTATGAATGTTGGTGAGAGGGAGGAACTTGACCCTCTTAGCCATTTCCCCTAGGGCTATGGCATTATCAAAATGTAGTCTGCACTCTTGCTGGTACCACAGTCTGTGTGCAAAATAAGTGTGTACACAAACAAGTCCTTCCTGTCATCAGGCCTGTGCCTCTTGTATTGTGTTTTCCTTTGTAATTGAATATTTAACAAATATTTCTATTGGTGCATTAGTTACACATAATAGTGGGATTCATGCATGGAATACAATTTGCTCCATTTCAGGCCCTACTTCCTCTCTCTTTTTTCCCACCCCTCTGCTCTACTGGTCTCTTTCTATTTATTTATTGTTTTCTAAATTGGTGCTATACATGAATTCATTGTAGTCTATCCATATATAAACAGCATAATTTGGTCAATTTCATTCTGTAGTTCCTCCCTTTTCCCATTCTTCCTCCCTGTCAATCCCTTCCTCAACTCCACTTCTAATCTTCTTTCTAATTTCATGGGACCCCCCTCCCTTTATTCCCCTCATTTCTCGCTGGCTTCTGCATATGAGAGAAAACATTCAGCTCTGGACTTTTGGAGTCTTGCTTATTTCACTTAGCATGATGTCATCCAGCTGTACCAATTTACCAGCAAATGCCTTAATTTCATTCTTCTTTATGGTTGAGTAAAACTCTATTGTATATATATACCACATTTTCTTTATTCATTCATTTGTTGATGGGCGTCTGGGCTGCTTCCATCTCTTGGCCATTGTGAATTGTGCTGCTATACGCATTGGTATGCATGTATCATTATAGTATGGTGAGTGTAGCTCTTTTGTATAAATGCTGAGAAATGGGATAGCTGAGTCATATGGTGGTTCCATTCTTAGTCTTTTGGGAGATCTTCATACTGCTTTCCAGAGTGGTTATACTAATTTGCAGCCCCACCAACAATAAGTGATGTTTCCCTCAACATCCTCACCAGGATGGAGTGGTGAGTATAATAATTGAAATTTTTATTGAGATGTTTGTAGATTATTGAGAAATGTAGATAACACTTATAAGACTGTTATAAGAAATAATACAGAAATCCTGTGTACCCCTTATCTAGTTTTCCCCAATGACAACTTCTTACAAAGCTATAGGACAACCAGGATGTTGACTTGATAAAACCCACTGATGTTATTCACATTTCCCAAGTTTGACCTGTATTCATTTGTGTGTGTATGTGTGTGTGTGTGTCTATGTGTGTGTATTTAGTTCTACACAATTTAATCACAGG
This sequence comes from Geosciurus inauris, assembly GCA_004024805.1. Classification (NCBI taxonomy): domain Eukaryota; kingdom Metazoa; phylum Chordata; class Mammalia; order Rodentia; family Sciuridae; genus Geosciurus; species Geosciurus inauris. Next base: position 17,893 of record PVHX01025676.1, on the reverse strand, counting down.
TACTCTTTTGAGAACACAGGTGAGAACATACTAGTTCTGTCACCAGAAGGGTTTCCCTTTTACATTTTAATAACCATATCTTTCTCCATCTCTGATGGTATCTTCTTTTTTTTGAGTCATGTGTCCTTGGTACCTATAAAGATACTAAATAAATTTGTATTACATGAATAAATGAATTAAGAGTGCCACAGATTGACAGATCTCTCTCTCTCTCTCTTTCTCTCTCTCTCACACACACACAAACTCTGATTTTGAAAGGGAGGAGAAGGAGCCCTTATTTGAGCTGAGCCTTAAAGACAGGGAAGGGGGAGTGGCAGGGCTTCACAGTGAGAAGCATGGACACCGCTGCCATGGGCTATGAGCACAGTGGCTAATCTTGCATGGTCAGAGGGGCTGCCCAGGTTTGAGCAGTTTCCACCACTTTCTGTCTGATGGTCCCAGGCAGTGGCTTGCTTTCTCTGGGTTTCCTCAGTTTTCTTATCTTTAGAACAGAGGGGAGCTAGGAAGCACTGTAGAGCTGCCTGGGGTGGTGCTCGTGTAACCCCTAGTGGAGAGCCTGGCCCGTGGTAAGCCTTCCAGAGATTCTTATAGTGGTCTGGATTTAGGTGTGTGAGAAGGGCCTCCAATGACACAGAATGGAGTCCTGGATAAGCTCACCTTTGCACGGATGTGTGGAAGTCCTCCTTGCATCCCACAGTGGCTCTTGCTCTGGACCCAGCTGCCTGGTGGTCACTCCCATGGAGGTTCCAGGGGCACTGTCTGCATTTTTAAATATTTTTTATTGTGTGTTAGTGGGCAGTTGTGAATCTGGGGACTAATAATTTGCCAGGAAGTTTCCCTCCTGCATGGCCAGGGTCTAGTGGCCCCACCTGAACGGCTTGGTCAGTGCATGAGTTTTACCCTGGCCATTAGCAGCTTCCCTGGAGGCTTAGAGAGACCAGGGCTTAGGTCTCCTTTACCTCAATCTCCTGCTGGTGGGTTGCGGGAGGGTGTTTACTGTGAGGCTGGCTGGGGGTTGGTGTGCAGGGCTCCGCTAGGTCGCACTGAAATTCCCTTCTGGATGAACATCTTCAGTGGGAAAAGAAAACCTGGGTAACAAAAACAAAGGCTCGGTGGTGCAGGGAGAGGGTGAAGAGCCCTGTCACATCCCATGCCCCTGCTGCCAATGCCTCTTCTTTCTCAAATGTGGGGCTGAACAGAGCCTCACTGATGATTCCTTGCTAGTTAATGATCACCATGGAGGTTCTCAAAGGGAGACTGAAACATTTTTTCTAAAAAAATGAAAATCCTACAAAAAAAGGAGAAAGATTTCCCCTTTTCTTTTTAGAACCAGCATAGGTTTATGGATTATATTTATGTAATGTGTTATAGTCCTTCCTTGTCATTATTTTGATGCTCAAATTGTTCCATATTTTGCCAGAAGGAGTCCCTTCAGTGTGGCTCTGTTTTTTGGTTTTGTTTTTTGGCTTTTCCTGGACATGTTTGAGCATGTCTTACTTTTTGGTATAGTAAGGTATTCTAGGTTAAACATAAGAAAAAAAATTGAACTGAAGTGTGTAAGCTCTGCTGATTAAAATGTTAAAAAATTAAAAAAAAAAACAAAAAAACCAGGAACCAGGGGACCCACACCCAAGTTCAACACTGGGAAGCGACTAGACTCCCTACACTCTGGCTCTAGACTGGCCTTATGATCAGTGATGCCCTCAGAAACAGATGATGGGTGAGTTACTGTTGAATGCCAGAGGCTCCTGGGGCAGACCCGTTGGTGAAGGGCAGATGCTTGGGCTCAGTCAAGTTCAGGCTCACGAACACCTGCTCCCACAACCCCTGTCACATATCCATGGTAACGGAAGACGGAAAGCATAAGGTAATTAAAACCAGGAGGAATGTAAACTCTGCCTCATGAATAATACGACAAGAGCAACAAATCAATTATAAAAATATCTGTTTATACCAATTTCAGTTTCTTCTGTCCTCAAGTCTGTAGAGATAAGAATGCAGAAGAAAGTGGACCAACAAAGGAAAAACAGAAGATGAAGTTAAAAATCCTCCAAACTAACTAAGGAAGAGGGTGGGGGGGGGGGAGGGACAGGGAAGGAGAGAGAGGAAAAGAGAGAATGGGAAACTGGAAAAAAAAAAAAAAACAACCTTGAAAATGTTCTTCCAAAGCAGAGTCTTCTAGTAGGGCCTGGGACTTCTAAACAATTTGCATGTCATTTGACAAGAGTCCCACAGACAGCTGTGTAAAATTAAGAGGAGTGTGGAAAGACATGAATAACCCTGTGGACTAGGATGGAAGGACAGATAACCTGTTGGTCAGAAGTGGCCATTGGCTGTGTCCCTTGGGAGCTGCTGTTGCAGTAGGGTGCATCATGGCACCAGGGTGCCTTGTGTGAGATGTCTATGTGCTTTAAAATTGCTCTGGACCCTCCCAGTTGTTTTAAGACAGAAACCCAAATGGTGGTCCACTCTGCTCAGGAGCCAAATTTATCCAGAAGGCCAGGTCCTTGGGAGGATAGGAAGAATCCATCCCAGTGTGGCACCCCGCTTTTTCACTGCAGATTTTGTAAGGCCCTTCAGCATTATCTACTGAGTTAAATAAGACATTACCTTCTGAATTTGGAAAGTGCATTGGCATTTTTAGATAATAGGTGAATGCAGCCTTATATTTAAAAAAATAAATAGTATTGGAATTTTTCAGGCAAAGTAAGGGTACCTGACATCTTAATCTCTTGGATCCAACCATCTGACAATTTCTAGCCCTCCAGGTGTTAAGAGAAGTGGACGACAATTTGTAAAACAAAATATAGTAGATTCAATATTGAGTCACAAACATACAGTGTTGCTCTTCTCTGCTGTGCCTAGGGCACACCTTGATAATCTACCACAGCTTCACGCCCTTCCACAGCAGTTATCCAGGGAGCAACCAACAACTGATAAAAGTTAATATTGATTAACACTTGGCTCAGAGAGCAGACCCAACCCACACCCATACCATTCCTCATACCTGCTCAGTAAAGATCCAGATGCAAGACGCTCAGCTGCTAAAAGACATTCTATCATGTCTGCTCTGTCCTGATTCACTAAGCCAGGAAAGCAGACTATACCAATTAATAATTTTTAAAAAGTACTATTCAATTCATCAAGAAAGACCATATATTAAAATAGAAGCAGCACTCGATAGAGAAGCAGGGCTCCTGGCTTTCACTCCAAGTTTGATCCGAGTCTGACCTGCGTGCCTTGGGGTTAATTGGGCCCTCAATCTATCTACAGAGTGCAGTTGATTGATCTACTAAGCTTTCTCCAATGTACAGTCTTCATTTAAAAAATATTGAACACCTGCTATATAATATTGATTGGATGGCTACACTGGGTGGGTTGAGAAGGACAAGAAAAATCCTATAAGAGCTCTCAGTGTGCTTGGGAAGAAATCAAAGGTGAGGGTGATGGTGAGGGAGACGACTTTTGGAGGCATGCTCTGTTGATCAGAATGGTGTAGTCATGTGAAATCCAAATGTCCACTTTCACTGTACAACACTAATTGAATGACAACTACAACATGACATTACTTTCTAGAAAGAGATGTGTCCTGTAGCCAGTTTCAGTGATGATTTCCCTGTGTTGTGCATTGTAATGTGATTTGGTTTCCTTTAGGTTGCATGTAACAAAATCATACACAATTCACCCTGACTAGGGGAATTTTGTTCTATGGATATGTTGAACAATGGATAGTAAAGCAGAGAAGTGCAGAAGTCAAGAACAAAGGTTTTGAAGTCAAGTCTTGTCTCCACCACCTGTAGGCTGGGTTGATCCTGGGCAAGTCACTTAATGTCTCAGTGTATCTATTTTTTCCTCTATAAAATAGGGATAATACCAGCTATCTTATAAAGTTATTTTGAGGATGAAATAAAAGCAGAGGTCCCCAATGGACATCAGGCTTCCCTTGGCACTTTATTGTTTTATCATTATGAAAACTCAGCTATTTTGTCTCTGCTTTGAATTCTGCTACCACCACCAACTGATTGCACTCTCCTCCTTTTCTGTTGGCTTGTAACTCATAACAGGAAGTAGCCCTGTTGTCATTTCTCCTTTTGGCCCAGCAGGCTGCTTTTACCTGTGTGAGTTTTGGGCTTCTGCACCCGTTACCATCTTCTCAGCAATCTCCCACTTGAATTTGAATCCTTTTATCTATCTAGCTAGATATTGTCATCCCTTTTGGGACAGGTCACCTCTCAGACCTCTGGTGGACCCATGGACCAATCAGCTATGGCCCATGGATGAGGTCTCATGGAACCATAGTAGCCTGACTCCTAAGAGGACTGTGAGGAGTACAGGCAACCTCAGCCCAGTGTTTCCAGTCCTGTGGTTATAGGGATGAGCAGAGGTCCCCAAATAGTCTCAGTGTCCTTGACAGCCAGGTTGGGAAGAAGATAGGAGGCAGGTACTATCTCCTGTCTTTTATGTAACATGTCACTTTCCTAATTGCTTTTCCTTTTCACATCTAGAATACTAGCAACTTCAAAAGAGGAACTTAATTCTTTATGGTTCCTTTGTGTATAAACATGGCCTAGTATAGATAATTGGTCAGTAATACAAGACACACACACACATATACACACACACACTTTTCAACAAATATTTAGTAATAATGATCTTTTTGTGTGTGTGGTGCTGGGGATTGAACCCAGGGCCTCATGCAAACTAGGGAAGTGCTCTACCACCGAGTTATATCCTTAGCCCTCGTAATAATAAACTTGCTTTACTTTTTCTATTTTATATACATATGTGTGTGTGTTTCCTAATACCAAAGCAATTTTTGTGCCTCATTGAAAAGTTGCAGCATTTATGAATTACATGCAGGAAATGCCATTTGCAACTTCTGTGATCTTGTCCCAGTGATGTTGGTGTTCCAGGTCCCCATTTCACCATCTAATCAGAAATGGAGATGATAGTTCTACCACCTTCAGGATTGCAAAACCTAAATGACACATAATTTGTAAAGGACTTGCTACAGTCTGCTTATGACATGGTAGTTGGTGAACACCTTCTCATTGCTGGGCTTCTTAAGGAGAGGGAAATGAAACCCAGGGAGTTTGGGATGTCTAAATTCCACACAGGCTCATTGTATGTCTCTATGGGGACCCTCGTTTACTCTTTTGATGACTCTAACTTAACTATGTTTACACAGGGACACCTGGAAATGCATTTACCCAGTAAACTTCACATAGGTTAAGTTTTTTGTTGTTGTTGTTATTGTTGTTGTTTGGTACCAGGGATTGAAGGAACACTTAACCAATGAGCCACATCTCCAGCCCTTTTGTTTGTTTGTTTGTTTGTTTGTTTGTTTTTACTTTATTTTTTTCTCAAAAGTTGCATTTTAATACATGTTATCAAACATAACAGAAAAAAACAAATTTTCAGAAGCTGTACACACTATTCACTGAAAACATTTGTTGAGGCAAATAGAAAAAAAATTGTTACAATCATAATTTTTCCAGCCCTTTTTAATATTTTATTTAAAGTCAGGGTCTCGCTGAGTTGCTTAGAGCCTCATTAAGTTGCCGAGGCTGGATTTGAACTTGTGATCCTTCCACCTTAGCCTCCTGGGCCACTGGGATTACAGGAGTGTGCCATTGCACCCTGCTCAGGTTGAGCTTTTGCAGCTCCAAGAAATTTATGGAAAAACTAGAGAATGCCTGGCCTCATGAGACCCATTCTTTCATTTGAATGTTGAATCATGACCAGGAGTTGAGATCTAGTCACTGATCTTTGACATTCAGTGCAATCATTTTTAACAAGAATTCACTGACCAGTGTCCATAGCAATATACCCAGTATTAAAATTTATAGACAATTTAGAATCAATTAGTTATTTTTAAAAGCTTTTTCGTTTTACCGTCTCTTGAAAATGATTCCTATTTTAAATATTCAAAAGCATCTCATTTTCTAAAATAGGAGACAAGTGTAATATAAAGGAGAATTCATTTCCTGTTCTTCGAGGGAACACTGACTGGCTTGCCAGCTGCCTGGGTCAATTTTTCTGCCTGTTTTTTAGCAATAATAGTGCACATTTGTTTGAACCTAGCAGAAGAAGAGAGCATGAAACATAGCTGTAAGAATCTTTAGCAGTGCCATGGAGAAGACAGGTCTGTGCGTTTGTCCCACAGTGGGACTTAGCAACGGTTCTCACATTATGGTCTGGGCAAAGGTGACATTCCAAGGCTCAAGTCTCCAACTGAATTAGAGGTCCCAATAAAATTTTTTATTGTCAAATCAGTTTGGGGACCACTACATTCTGTGGTACTTTTGATTCCTCTTGAGGAATCTTATTACACATTAGCAGATTGAATTGAATCTAAGGCATCCTGTGAGACTGAGTTTAACCCTACATTTTTTAAAATGCATTTCAAAATGGAGCCTCTTTATTGGTAGAAGGTCTATTTGTGAATCACAAGATCTGGATTAGATACTGTTAGGACAGGCCCTCTGAGAAAAGCAGATGCCAAGACAAATGTTAGTGTGCCAGAGATTTATTCAGGAAAATGCTGGAAGGATCCATTGGAAGGAGAGGGACTCAGTAAGTCTTCAGACCATGGTGCCGGTCTGACACTTGTGACGGATGGGAGGCTGGAGGGGGAACTGAGCGGCAAGAATCTTCTCAGATAGTTTCCTGTAGGTGGATGGAGAGACTTGTATCCCAAGTCACCCATTAGAGGAGTCCTGGGTCTTATAGGAAGGGCCCCCAATTGTTTGCTTGCTATGTTTAGTCATTAGCTGGGAGTAGCCTGTTGAAGTGTGGCCTCAGTGTGACACAGTGGTGACCTGGAGGTGCTGCCGCTGGGGCTGTCAGTCAGTTCTTCTCTCCGAGCTGGAGATCAGAGCACACATTCTCCTGACCTCCACCAGTTCTTGTCAGACAGAGTGGGTCATTCAATGCTTCTGGGTCCTATATAGTTGCTTTGTCCACTGGGGGGACATCCTTGCTACCTCATGTGGCTGTTGGGACACAACCATAAATGAAGACTCTGTACTCCAGAAGGCATTCTAGAAATATGGGGGATTGTTAATATGAGTGACGGAATCCTTTCCAAGCCTATCAGCTGCTAGCAGCCGTTGTGCTCCTGAACCCCGAGGCCTCGTCTTGGGGATAATTGCCATGGTTTTTCCACAGGCCATGCAAGGTGCTGGGCATCTAACAGGTACTCAGTAAATATTTGGTGAATGATGATAACAACTGTGTGAGCTCTCCAAGGAAATGGGTGGTGACTAAGGCTGTGTGTGGGTTCATGATGGGAGGCACAGATGTTTTCCTTCTGGCAGGAGGTAGAGCATGGGGGAGGGCATTGTGTGGCTTCTGTTGCTATGATATGCACTGTATCCGGATCCCAAGTAGCAGCTTCGTGGTGAGAATATTATTTTTTTCCAAAGTGGGGGAGAGTCTCACAACCTTGCTTTGCAATATGTTCTGTTTTGCATTTTTTAAAAATAATTCTGAAGTTAATTGTGTTGACAATTCCCAAACCATGATTCAATGGCATTACCCCTCCCACCAAAGTTCATTTTCCAGAGCTGTGTACCTTCTTGACTGCTCATTTTCCAGCTCATCCCTTCTTCCTTTGTGGGGGAGGGGGGTTCTAGCCAGGGTGACATGGTTAAGGCACAAGGAAAGCAAAAGGAAGGTGATTTGTAGCTGGGTCATCTCTCAGAGCTTAGTGCAGCCATTCTATTTGGTTCTAATTCCTGAAGACTCTTCCCCCCTCCCCCCCAAATTTGTCTATTTCTTGAACCAGCTCAGTGTTTTGGTCAATAAATGCTTGTGAAAAAATACCCATGGAATGAGTTACATTGTGTTGAGTGGGTGCTGGGGAATCATTGGGACCTGATTCATGCCTTAGGTGAATACTAATGAAATTAAATCACACAAAAGCAAAATCACAAACTATAAATGTTAAGAAGGAGAAGTCACTGGGCTCTGCAGAGCTTGAAGCCAGGGACCTGCTGAGCCTGGCTGTCTGAGAAGGCCTTTCTGAGTGTGTGGTGTTAAGTGACCCATGGAGGCTGCGGTGGTGTTACCCAGGCAGAGAGGTGTGTTGGGGCACGTGAATTTCAGGCACAGAGCAGAGCATGTGCAGAGCCCTGGAGCCAGGGTGTGTTCTGGCCACCACTGAAGGAAGATTGTGTAGCCCAAGCAGAGCAAGCCATGTGGTGGTCGTGGTGGGGACCGCACAGGATGAAGCAGGGATGAGCCTACACACTGTCCACTTGGCATTTCTCTAAGATCTGCCATTGACAGTCATTTATTTCTGACTGTCTACCATGCAGCCAGATGAGCCTCAAGGTCTCCATGTCCTTCTGGGAAAATAAAGAAAAAGAAAAAAGGAGAAATAAGCAACAAACTCTAGGAGGAGGATTTGAGCTGCTTTAGGTGGAGACTGCTTTGGGCCCCTGGTGTCCTTGAGCACAGTTAGGAGATGCCCCGGGATCTTTTCTTGTGAATTTAGAGAATAGACCAGACAAGGGCAGGAGGCAGGAGGCTTCTTGGTTCCCTTGAGAGGGTCCTGGATGAGGGCTCAGCTCTGGCAGCATCAGGTAGCTGGGGCTCAGACCACCTCACTTGTCAGTAATCTCTTCCCCATCGGTGACCTGTGAGGTCTGGGTGCAGTTATCCTGGACTGTCTGGGATTCTGCCTGGGAGCAATCTGCCAGGACAGGAAGTGGGAGGAGGCGTGCTCAGGGCCCTGAGCCACAGCCTCTTTCTCTGAAGTGCCTTTTATCAGCCACGTAGCCTGGGGGGCCAGGGCTGCCCCTGAAGTGCTGTCCTGCATGTTTCTCCCCTGCTGGGCCCCCTTCATCCTGAGTCTCAGCCCCTCAGACATTCTTACCATTGGTGGCCCCCAGCCCCCACTCTTCGGTCCTGGAAAGGCACCTGGTGGGGAGAACCTGAGGCATCTCTATTCCCTTGGCATCGCCAAGAATAGCTGGGGGAACTGACAAAGGTGGGGTGTGTGTTTTGGGCTCTGGAGCCAATGGCCACAAACATGGCTGCTCAGAACAGCAGAAATGTGTCCTCTCACAGTTCTGGAGAAGTCTGAACTTAAGCCACTGGCAGCACATTCCTCTGAGGGCTCCAGGGGAGAATCCTTCCCGCCTTGTACAGCATCTGGTGGCTCCAGTGTTCCTCAGCTTGTGGCCCCATCGTTCCTGTCTATTTGTATGTCCATGGGACCTTCTCCTCTGTGATTTCTCCTTCTATGTCTCTTCCAGGGACACTTGTCTTTGGATTTGGGGCTCAGCAGGTAACTAGTTCAGAGTGATCTGATCGTGACATCCTTAATTACATCTGTAAACACAGGTCTGGAATGTGGATTTATCTTTTGGGGACCATCATCCAACCCACTGCAGTGGTGATTTGAGAGGCATCTCACCCACTCGAGATGCCTTCTTTTTATTCTATCCATGTTTCTCCCTGATGAACTTGAGCTCTTTGAAATGACATAAAATAGGCCCCAGAGAAATACCATAGGGTGGAGGCAGCAGGCTGGGGAGCCTAAAAGCCCAAGTTCCTGGATCAGGCCATCTCAGTGCAAAGCCCAGCCCTTACCAACCTCTCTGAGGCTCAGTTTGGCCATCTGTACATTGGGCACAATACCTGTACCTGCCTTTGAGGGCTGCTGTCAGGCTGAAATAGGATAATACTTTTAAAGGCAGCTAGAACTGGTCCAGAGTGAAGCACTCAGTAATGCTGACCACAATAATGATGAAGTGACCAGCGAAACTTATAACAGAAGAACAGGTCCTGAAAAGGATCCAGACTTCAATGTAATGGTTAGATGTGGCTGGACCCAGCTAGAGTCTTGGCACCTTCTGGAGCTAGGCCTTATGGAGGATTTTTTTTCTTCTTTTGGTGTTGGGGTTGAGTCCAGGTCCAGGGCCTCATGGGTGCTAGGCAAGCACTCTGCCACTGAGCTGCACCCTAGCCTTCTTTTGAGTCTCCATGTGCTTGTGGTTACCTGACTTTGGAGAAAACATACTAGCACCCCTCCTCTCAGGTCTTGCTCTGAGCCTCTGTGTTTGCTGATTGGAGTCCTGGTCTCTGGCAGCTGAGCGGAGCAGAACAATTTCAAACAGAGATAGGGAGCTGCCAGGCAGGCACACTCAGGAAGGAAACTTCCTGGGAAGTGACCCACCCTGTGGGAGGGGCAGCCAGGTGCCTGGTACCCAGGCTACTGGGCTCCCAAGGAGATCTTTCCTCCTTCCAAGACACGTGCTGGATACGGTTCCTCCTGCTGGGCTCAGCTCCGCTGGTCTGGGAAGCGTGGATAGTCCTGTGGACCTGCTAGTCAAGGTGAGGTCTGTTGCTGCTTCTTGCTGAGCTCAGCCCTTGCTCTGCCACAGCCCAGGCTGTTGGAAACCCTTGGCCATGCTCCTCCTCTGCTTGTCCTTGGAGAGCTGGCCCATCAAGGTTGAGGATGCAAAGAGCACAGAAAGACGGAGCTTGGGTGTCAGACTGCTCTGTGGCTCTAGGTAGGTTCCTTAACCTCTCTGAGTCCAGGTGTTGGTGGCCCAGCTGCATATACATAGAGTGGAGATCTGATGGGTCAGGCTTTGATTGTGCCTCTGTTGCTTATAGCTATGAGACCTCAGGCTACTCTTAACCTTCTAGAACTCAATTTCCTCTTCTGAAAGAGAGATTGAGCACCTCCCTCAGATGGCCATGGGGAGGGTCCAGTGAAAAGGGAATGTATGCAGAGTCAAGAGCCCAGAGCATGGCCCACTGTACCTGTTTGATGAAGGGCAGCTGTCACAACTGTCCTGGAGCCCTTTGACCAATGACAATAAAATAGACCACTCCATTTAATAACATGTCCACTAGACAATAGACAACTGTATTGACTCAATTTCAGTGTGAGCTAGAAGGCTTACTGTTATGGAACAGTAAGGAGGTACCCAGCTCTATCTCCAGCTTGGCCAATTTGTAGCTGGGGGACTCTGAGCAAGTTGTCCAACCTCTCTGAACCTTAGTTTTCTTGTCTTGAAGTAAGAATAACAGTAGCTATTTTCTTTACATTCTAAGTGCTTTACATATATACACTCATTTCTAAGCACTGTAGAAGGCAGGTACTATTTGATACTCATTTTAAGATGAGGAAATAGAGCACAGAGAGGTTATGCAGTTTGTTCCAGGTCACACAGAGGATAAGCGGTAGAGGCCAAAGTCAGACGTGAGCCTTTGTTTTAGCCAGTAGGCTGTGAATATTTAGCAGCCTCCCTTCTCTCTCAGGGTTTCATACATGGCAAAATGCACAGAGGAGGGCAAGGCCCTGTATGACCAGGATCTGAGGTCACTATTTACCTGTCCGGGTTGTGGCCCCATACTTCTCCCTGTCTCCTGTGTTTGACACACACTGCTCTGTGAACTGGGATTTCAAGCAGGTGTGGAGAGTGGTGCTTTGCATTTCTGTGTAAGATGAATATGGGACCTTCTTCTGATTTGGCTCTTGTCATAGATTTGTTTGTGCAGTTTGTGAGTTTATCATCACTGGCAGTAGCAAATCTTTTCTGAGTCTCCAGGTTCGAGGCTGGTGTCTAGGTGTGACTTTGGACCCCTTCTCTTTGATGTTTCCAAGATGAACCTGGGAGGGACAGGACTGGGCAGCTCTGCATGACTGGAACTCAGTGCATTTTGACCTGAGCTGAGGCTGGCATGTCAGGGGTGGTTACTCCTGGAGAAGTCCACGGGACAGCAAGAGCTTCCTCCTTCTATCCAAGAGGCTCAAATCCCAGCTTCTGCAGCAGCAACTGAGAAGGAACCTGAGCACAGCCCTGAGAAACATTTTGGCTGCTTGAGGGAGAGAAGGGTTGAGAGACCCCATTGTTTCTGGGACCCTGAAAATTTCATGCAGGAGGCTCATTCAGGACAGTGTGATTCTACAAAGCCTCCCCTAAATGCCTGCAGAGGGATGCTGGGCTGCACAGGAGCTTCATTTCCTTCTGTGCAGGACATCAGTGCAAACGGAAGCAATAAATTTCTAGTGGGATTTTTTCCTTTCTGAGATTCATTTCTGGTGCAAGATTCATTTCTGGTGGAAGCTCTTTGTGAGTAATTGCACTGAATTTCATCTTTCTAATTCAAGATTTAACTGATTTAGAGAGGCTCATTTGACTGCTCTAATTAAAGTTTTTCCTCTTGGATTTAATCAGCTTGAGTGAAGTAGATTTTCCCACCTCTTGATTGTGTAAGTTATTAAGGAACTCACACATATATAGTAGGTAGGCTCCTTTGCAGGTCATATTTGAAATACCATAAACATTCATTTTCAAAATCTAACGACTTTTGCTTTCAACAGATGTGAATTTCCTTTTGTATTTTTTAAGAACATAGAGAAAAGTAATGAGGCTACCATTTTGAATCTGTGGGTGCATATTATGTAATACACAGGGAATTCTGAAGTAAGGCTCTAATGGAAGGAAAAAGGCAGTTTTTGAATGAATGGGATGTGAGATACCTGTTAGCCCTTAGCCTGGCCTGGGCTTGGAGAGCGTGGCTGTGGCTTGCTGAGGTCTTACCATCCTGACAGGTGCACACGGAGAAAATGGGTGTGCAGAGGTCCTAGCCTTGCCCATAGGCTCATGTATGACCTTGCTTGTTCTTTCTGTCTGAGCTTCAGTTTCACCAGTTGTCCAGTGAATAAATGGAACTTGATTGGTGGTTGTCAAACATAAAAGACAAGTTTATTCATGTTACTCCAATTCCTCAACAGATAAAGCAGACAAAAATGGACCCTCTCAAGTTGAAGGAGGTAGGAGGGGTGATGGCCAGCTCCGGCCACCTGGTGCTCTGCTTGATTTTCATTCTCTCCCTCGTACCCCTGAACACTCAGGCACATACCTAGACTTGAGATTGACAGACAGTTCCTCCCAGGTCATATATCTGGAACATTTTCTTCAACTTCTACTTTAGCTCAATCTCATTTCTGTAGTCATTTTGCAAAAAGATAGATGAGGAAATGACCCTATTGTGTCATCTCCTCTTGATTAAAATTTCAAAACAAATAAAAAGCCTCATTTCCCGCAGTTGCATGTTTTGGGGGTCTCTGTGGTCATCAGCTCATAATGTTTGAAGGAGGTTAGTTCTTCATCACTGGAGACCATGACTATAGGGCTGGCTGTTGCAAGAGTCTTCGCCATTTGATTAAACAAATACTTCATGAATTAGTCAATATTCTGTTGCTATAACAAAATACCTGAGACTAGGTAGATTTCAAAGAATAGAGGGTTATTTAACTCATGTTTCTGGAGGTCAGGAAATCCAATGTCAGTATCTGTTGAGGGCCTACTTGCTGCATCATAACATGGTGGACATCATGCTAACTTGGGTCTCTTTTCCTTGTCCTATAAACCACAAATGCTAACATGGAGGTTCCCACCCTCAGGACTTCATTTAATCCCCTAATTATATTCCAGAGGCCCCACCTCCAAATACCATTAACATATGAATATGGGCATCAAGTTTTCAACATGAACTTTGAGAGACACACTGAAATCTTAGGAAGCACCTATCATGTGCAAAGGACTCAGGTGCTTCCCACACCTTGCTAATGAGGGGTGGAGATATACACATCAGCCATATGGGAGAAGATGGCCTGTTGAGGATGCAAATAAGTGATACCATCTTTTACTTTCAAAATAATTGCTCTAGCAAGTTCGCATATCTTTATGAAGATATGTTTTCTAGTTTCTTACATTTCCATAGGAGTGCTAAGGGCAGATTTGCTTTTAAATGCCAAACAGATGAGATCAACCCATTAGCACTCACAGATTTGGCTTCTGTCTCTAAATTGCCTTGCTGTTGAAAGGGAATCCTTTGATAGAGGATGGCTCTAGGGCTTCATTAGCCTGTAATGCCCTGGTTTGTACTTGCTTAAGTAGCCACTGCTGTGGCAAGTCCACTGAGCCAGGGGCGGTTCACAGTCCCAGCCACGCCCTGGAGCAGCTCAGCCTGCCCCAGGACCATCTAGTCTAGGTGTTGGATACTGGGCACCAATCCAGCGTCCTTACCCTCATGGTGAATCCTCTTTGTTCCCACCACCACCCTGGGGGTTCTTTGTTTTCTTTCCAAACAGTGAACTTCAGTCAGGGACAAACAACCCATCAAAAATACTTCTGATAACACTGGACCTCAGAAAGGTCCCTCTGTCTTTCTTCCAGGGAATACTGGTCCCCATGCAAATTTACCTTTCCTTCTCAATCAGTCTCTGAGATCCTGTACCTAGGGGCGTCTGGAGGTAGAACCTCAGTGGAGACACCAAAAGAGCCTGTTCCCCTGAGGCCACTCACCACAGAGCCACATGCCTGATAGAGGACTTGCCTCAGGCGGCCCTGCCAGGCCCATCTAGGTGGAGAAGCAAGTGACAACTTCCAGCTGGCAGCTTAGCAACATTTCACCTGCCAAGTGCCATGCCCAGCCATGATGACAGGGGAGTGGTGGAAGGTGTGAATGTCTCGAGGGTATGTGAAAGGGGCTAGGAGAAGATGGGGTGGCCTGGGCAGGGAGAGAATGAGGTACCTGAATGAAGGCTGTAATGGCTCCCTATTGTTCTCAGGATAGAATCCAGGTCTCTCGGGTGGCTTGTTTCTGCATGTTCTGCTCCTTGCCCTCTCTGGGCTCGACACTCTCCTGTCCTTCCCTTCACTTCTTACTCCAGGCATGCAGAGAGAGAGACTTCTCTTCTGCTTCCTTGGCTTTTGCCTGTAAAACTCCAGAGCTGCTGCTCCCTCTTTCTCAAGATCTGACGGCACCGAGGGGATTCTTTGAAATGCCATTTCAGGGTTGGCCTGGAAGGGTGTTGCCCAGGGCCTGTGGAAGTGAGAACAATCTGGCTGAAGGTCTGTTTGGAACTCCTGCCTGGTCTTGGTGCTGGAGGAAAGAGACCTTCCAGAAGAGGGGTGGGTGCCATTTGGGTGCAGCCAACCCTGAGGTTCACCGAGTACCTTTCGGACATGCCAGCCGCTGCTATCCAAGGCTGCCTGTCCCTCCGCCTCCCTCACTCAACTTTTTGCAAAAGGAACTTCCTGTCTTTCCCTCACAAAACCTCAGATAACTGCTGAAACCTTAAAACATCCAACCAAAGTTACACTTGGACCTCTAAATACTTTGAAAAAACAGTGACTTAAATAGTTTGATACTTAGGAAGGAACTGGATTCAAGCTTGATGTTAATGGAGACACATGTAAAGGAATGTTTAAGAACCTTCCAGCTCTGAGATGCCACACATTTCCAGAAGTTACCTTCTGGAACCTCAGAGAAATCAAACAGCTATGCAAGAAACCTCCACTAGAATGGGCATCCAGGAGTCAATTGCAGCCCGAGGGGACATTTTCTCAGATTTGATTTTGAATATCTTGATTGGAAGTTTGTGGGGCAATTTTTAATTCTGGAAAAGTCTCTAAGAAAGGTCTTCTGTCATGAATGTAGAGGAGGGCTTGAGGGCTGGTTTGTAAACCATTAATGAAACAGAAGGCTTTGATCTGCCTTCTGTTTATGCACTGGAAATGATCGGAGGTGGGGATGAGATACTAGTCCAAGCAGAGCTGCGTGAGGACCAGTCCAAGGACTGAAATGGGACTTGGCTCAGAGCCGGCCAGAGATGGGAGCTTTCTGACCATGCCCTCCTCCTAGTGCTCAGGGATCTCTGTGCACTGTTGTGCTTGACTTGCTGCTGGGTCTGAGCCCTGCCAGTGTTTCCTGTTTACCATGACCTTGGGCAAGTGCCCTGACCTCTTCAAGAGAGTTTCTCCTCTTTAGATGGAGCCTAATGTTGCCAGTTCCCAAGGCTGTTGTGGTCATTAAATGAGTGATCACATGTGAAGGAATCTGACACACAGTGGGTACCCATGCCCATCCTTCCAACCATCTCTTCTCTGCTTCCCAGTACCTTTTTCCTCTTGTAAGACACAACTAGAGTGTTGCCTCTGAATGCCTTGACCATTCCAGGCCTGAGGAAGCCATTCTTTCCTCCATTCCCCAAAAGCACTTAGTCCCCACCTGTGAGAGCACGTCTTGTATTGTGTTTGTCCCTTCGTGGGTGCCTACACCCCCCTCCCCCGTGCCACACACACCATGAGTGTCTCTAAGGACACTGCTGGGTTTATCTTTGTGGACCAGGGCTGATGGCAGTGCAGAGAACACAAAAAGGCTCCATAGACTTTTACTGAATGACTATAAAGGAGAAAAATAGCCAACCAATAAAAGATACTTAGATACAATGACGGGAAAGAAAAAGGGTGACTGGAACAGGGAGTGATTTTTAGTAATAGATGAGCCCTGTGCTGGTCACAGTTAGAACTGATGCACCATTTAGCCGAGTACAAATGGTTTGCCAGGTCCCAGAGTGGATAATTTCCTCTTTTTCCCAAGCTCCAGGGTCAGAGTGAGGGCAAGGCTCAGCCACTGACATTTTAGATTATTCTCTTCCGCCTCTTCGTTCATCTTGGAATGACTTTAACTGCTTTCTGTCTTGTAAGATATATTTTTGATCGGGCCAAAAGAACTTCTGCTGAACTTTTATGGAACTTTCTATCTGTATGTACCATCTGACCATCCACTTATCCATAATCCAGTATTGCATGAGCCCAGGGGTGTGGGCATCATGGTAGATGCTGAGGGTGCAGACATAAACTAGGCTTAGCATCTGCCTTCCAAAGCTCAGCATCTAGTGAAGGAGAATGATGTGTTTTCAAAGAACTGTTATGTCCATGTGATAAATGTGATTATGCAGATAAGAATGAAGTAATAACGGCGTCAAGAGCAGTGAATGACTTGTTCCTCCTTGCAAAACCAGAGAACATATCACATCGAAGGAGCCCGTTAAGCTGGGCCTAGAACAATAATTTGATCAGATGAGGGTGTGGGGATGAAGTAACCCTCAACAGAGGCCTAGAGGGAGGAAGGTTCATGGGCAAGAGGGTGGATAAGTTCAGGGGAGCTCCAGAGCAGGTCTGAGGGTCGATGCTAGGCAGGTGTGCTGAGGGTCTGTGGCAGGGGCCCCTGAAGATGTTCAGAGAGGATTGATTCAGTTTTCTAGCTTAATTACCATGTAGGACATGACACTAATATTTATAAGTGGCTCATTGCTTCTATTATCAATTTTTTATCTTTATGGCAGCCTGTAAAAGAGGCATAGCTTCTCCTCCATTTTGTAGATGAAGATTAGGGACAGAGAATGTGCTCAAGTTTACATAATTAGCAGTGGCTGAACTAACACTTAAAGTCAGGGCTTTTGATCCCCAAATCTATGCATTTAAAAATTAATAGTTTTATTAAAGTATGACATACACAGAAAAAATACTAATCATAAGTGAACGATTGAAAACTTTCACAAAGTCCATGGTCTCCAAATCAAGTTGGAGAGGTTTAGCATCTTTCCAGTGTGGCATGTTGTAAACCCAAAGCATGGACTATCCCTCCATTTCCTTATTTTATTTTGTGTAATTTCCAGTTCAGAAGTCTCACTCATATTTCTTTTCTTTTTTTTATAACTTTATTTTTATTTATTAATTTGTATGTGGTGCTGAGGATAGAACCCAGTGCCTCACCCGTGCTAGGCAAGCGCTCTACTGATGAGCCACAACCCCAGCCTCTCTCACTCATATACTTCTTAGATTTATTTTTAAGTGTTTGAATTTTTGATGTTATTATAATACCTTTTATTTACAATTCTAATTTTAATTCCTTTTTTGGCTATAAAGAGGTATAATTGGTGCTTATGGATTGCCCAGTTTCTGGATATCCTGCTAACTCGTTTACTAATTTAACTAGTCAAACTTTATTGGAATGATGGGAGCATCCTGTGCAGTGTTGAAGAAGCAACGGCAAACATCCTACTCTTTTTTTT
>PVHX01025675.1:0-21969 GCA_004024805.1 Geosciurus inauris | reverse complement strand
AATCTGTCATTGATTTCTAATTTTATTCCATTATGGTCAGATAGGATGCAGGGTAGTATCTCTATTTTTTTGTATTTGCTAAGATTGGTTTTGTGACATAACACATGATCTATTTTGGAAAAGGATCCATGTGCTGCTGAGAAAAAAGTGTATTTGCTCGTTAATGGATGGAACACTCTATATATGTCTGTTAAGTCTAAATTATTGATAGTTTCCTTGAGATCTATGGGTTCTTTATTCAGTTTTTGTTTGGAGGATCTATCCAATGGTGAGAGAGCTGTGTTAAAGTCTCCAAGTATTACTGTGTTGTGGTCCATTTGATTCTTGTATTTGAGAAGGATTTGTTTGATATCCGTAGAAGCCCCATTATTTGGGGCATATATATTTATGATTGTTATGTCTTGTTGATGTATGATTCCATTAAGAAGTATGAAATGACCTTCTTTATCTCTTATCATCATCTTTGGTTTGAAGTCTACTTTATTTGATATGAGGATGGAAACTCCTGCTTATTTGCAGGGTCCATGTGAGTGATATGTTTTTTTTCCCCCACCCTTTAATTTCCAGTCTGTGGATGTCTTTTCCTGTGAGATGAGTCTCTTGAAGGCAGCATATTGTTGGGTCTTTTTTTTAAGTCCAGTCTGTCAGTCTATGTCTTTTAATTGGTGCATTTAGGCCATTTACATTCAGGGTTATTATTGAAATACAAGTTGTAATCCTGGTCATTTTGGTTCATTTTTGGTTTTTACCTTGACTTGGTTTCTCTTTTGAATGGTCTTTCCTTTAGTGTAGTTCCTCTTTTTGTATATTTTCATTGTTGGTTATCATTTCCTCCTCATGGAATATTTTGCCAAGAATGCTGTATAGTGCAGGCTTTCTTGCTGTACAGTCTTTTAACTTTTGTTCATCTTGGAAGGTTTTTATTTCATCATCAAATCTGAAGCTCAGTTTTGCTGGATGTGGGATTCTTGGTTGGCATCCATTTTCTTTCAGAGCCTGGAATATGTTGTTCCATGATCTCCTGGCTTTTAGGGTCTGGGTTGAAAAATCTGCTGAGATCTGAATTGGTCTTCCCTTATATGTAATCTGATTCCTCTCTCTTGCAGCCTTTAAAATTCTATCCTTATTCTGTATGTTGGGCATTTGTATTATAATGTGCCTTGGTGTAGGTCTGTTGTAATTTTGTACATTTGGTGTCTTCTTCTATCCCAATAAATCTTAGATTTGGTGTTTTGATGCTATCCCATAATTCTTGTATGTTCTGTTCATGATTTCTTACCATCTTCACTGTATGGTCAAGTTTATTTTCAAGATTGTATATTTTGTCTTTATTATCTAAGGTTCTGTCTTCCAGGTGATCTAGTCTGCTGGTGATGCTTTCTATTTAGTTTTTTATTTGGTTTATTGTTTCTTTCATTTCAAGAATTTCTAATTGGTTTTTTTTTTCTCACAATCTCTAGCTCTTTCTTAAAATAATCTTTTGCTACTTGTAATTGCTCTCTTATCTCTTTGTTAGAGTGGTCAATGGTTGCCTTTATTTGCTTTCCTATTTCTTTGTTGGATTGATCAATTTTTGCCTGTATTTGCTTGCTTATGTCATTCTTTAATTCGCACATCATTTCAATTATGTACATTCTGAATTCTTTCTCTGACATTTCATCAACTGTGCTGTCAATGGATTCTATTACTGTGGTATTGAGGTTTATTTGGGGCACTTTCTTCCCTTGTTTTTTCATGTTTATTGTGTATCTTCCTTTCTTGCAATGCTGATCTGAGGTATTGTGGCTTCTATCCTATAATCTTGTATTGACACTACAAATGACCTGTATCTCACCTTGAGTTACTTCTGGTCCCCAGCAGGTGTCCCCAGATGGACACTACTGCCACTAAAGTTGGTGGCGATGGTAGTGGACATACCTCAAGAGGGTAGTGGGAGTGGCCTTGGTTGGGCTCCCCGGGCGGTCCCTGAGGGCTGTTTTGGGCCCTCTCTTGCACTCCTGCCTATGAGCAGGAACTCTGGAGTGGAACTGGGGGCGGGCTCAGGTCTCACTTGGGCAGGGTCTCAAGCAAGAGTCTCTATGTGTGACCCTTACTGTGGGTGTGGGCTCCCTTGTGGCTGGCGGCTAGCAGTCTCTGGTTTGCCCTTAGCTGGGCACCCGTGGAGTTCCGTGAGGGTGGTTTGGGGCCCTCTGTTGCACTCCCGCGGGGTCTGCAGGAACTCTTTAGCAGAACTCAGTTTCAGAGGCTTTTTTGTCCATGATCCCTTGGCCCTGTCACTTTGGGCCTATGGGAAGGCAACACACCAGGGTGGTGAGTAAATGGTGGAATAGAGCTTCTCACCTCATGGCAGCTAGGAAGGAGAGAGAGAAAGAGAGAAAGAAAGAGAGACAGAGAGAGAGAGAGAGATTGGAAGAGGCCAGGCTCCTATCATCCCTTTAAAGGGAAGAGCTGAAGACTGGCATCTAAGGCTTTAGCACATGCCTTTGGGGTACATTTCAGATCCATACCATAACAATTGCCTCTATCAGAAAGCATAAGAGATGGCAAAACTTGCCACTGCAATTGCATTTGTGTTAATTTCTCCTTTCATTATAAAACCTTTTTGTTTTATACATGTTAATGGAATAATATTTCAGAGGTAAAGAAGAAAGTTATTTCATGTTTTATATGCTCTAGAAAAATAAAATATCTTTGTCTCTATTTTAATAGTTTTTGTTTGGTATTCTATTTTTCTGTGTATTTTTAAAAATCATGGCATCTACTTTTATGACTTGTTTATATCTAACTAGTACATCTGTGTCCATCCCTTTGCTTTCATTTGCAAATCCAACTGAGCATCTTGTATGTGCATGTGATATTTCAGGGCTGAGCTCTGCAGCGTTCATTCCTTATTTCCACTAGCTTAATTCCAGTGGTATTTAGAAATATTACTTCTATATAGTTTACTTCCATTTCCCTTCCTTTTAGTTATATTATTATTATACATATTTATGTTAGTCAGCTTTCCACCACTGTGATCAAAACAACTGACATGAACAACTTATAGGAGCAAAGTTTTGTTTGGTTCATGGTTTCAGAAGTTCAATACATGGTCCTCAGACTCCAGGATGAAAACATCATGGCAGGTAGAGGAAGGCTTCTGAGCTGATGGCAGCCAGGATGGAGAGAGAAAGAGAGAGGTGGTGGGAGAAGGGATAGAAAATAAGTCCCTCCCAGGGCACACCCCAGTGGCCTACTCCTTCTAACTGGGTTCCAACTCCCAATCCATTCAGCTATCAGTGGATTAATCCATTTGCTAAATTAATCCACTGATGAGGTCAGTGCCCTCTTGGTCCAATTAGTGCCTAAAAACCCCACCTCTGAACCTTACTGCACCGGGAACCATGTGCATCAAACATGCATGCCTGTCATCCCAGCAGCTCAGGAGGCTGAGGCAAGAGGGTGGCAAGTTCAAAGCCAGCCTCAGCAAAAGTGAGGCGCTAAGCACCTCAGTGAGACCCTGTCTCTAAATAAATACAAAATAGAGCTAGGGATGTGGTCAGTGGCTGAGTGTTCAATCCCTGGTACTTCCAAAAAATAAAAAATACAAATATAAATAAAAATGGGGGGCTGGAGTTATGGTTCAGTGGTACAGCCCTTGCCTAGTATGTGAAGCACTGTGTTAGATTCTCAGTGCCACATGTAAGTAAATGAAATAAATGGTCCATTGACAACTTAAAAAATAAATAAAAATAAAAATGGGCACGGTAGTGCATGCCTGTAATCCTGCTGAGGCAGGAAGATCACAAATTCGTAGCCAGCCTCAGTAACTTAGTAAGACCCTGTCTCAAAATAAAAAATAAAAAGGGCTGGGATGTGGTTCAATGGTTAAGTGTCACTGGGTTCAATTTCTGGTTAAAAAAAAAAAAAAGAAAGAAAGAAAAGAAAAAAGATTAAAAACAGGACACATGTACCTGGCATTTCCCACGATTGGGGTGTGCAGAATTGGAAATTGTTCTGGGTGAGTTTGCCAAGTGAATATGGGGACCTAGGACACCACTGTTCCAGGCTTTATAAATGACGAGCACTTCCACTACCCTAAATTTACTTAAGCATCTTTTTCATTAATAATTTTCCTTAGCTTACTGGAAATTTTTTGAATTTTTAATTATAAACTTAAAATTTTAAGAACTTTTTGACTTTTTTATAACAATTTGGGAAACACAAACACATTAAACCTTTTGTATAACCATACAAAATATTTTTTCTTTATATTCTTGTTCTATACGCTTTTTTCTATTTTTTAATTTATTTTTAATTTATTTTTAATTTTTTGAAACTTTTATGTTAAGAAGTAAGACACAAACACACCCAGTAGCCTAGACCTGTACGGGTCAGACTCATCAATGTCACTGTCTTCCACTCCACATCCTGTCACACTGGAAGATCTCCAGGGAAGGTGACACACACGGAACTGCCATCTTCTATGATAACAGCACTCCCTGAAAGGGCCTGCCTGAGACGGTTTTACAATTAACTTGTTTTTAATGAGTAGAAATAGATGCTTAAAATAATGATAAAATATAGTATT
Source organism: Geosciurus inauris (assembly GCA_004024805.1). NCBI lineage: Eukaryota > Metazoa > Chordata > Mammalia > Rodentia > Sciuridae > Geosciurus > Geosciurus inauris. The sequence goes on along the minus strand of PVHX01025675.1, from coordinate 17,399 downwards.
GTAAATACATACACCAGTAACGTTGTCATTCATTATTATTATCAAGTGTTATGTCCTGCCCATGTTTGAGTGTGCTACCCTTTTATGTGACTGGCAGCAGCAGCACATGGATACATGGGCACTGTATTGTATTGTGACATTACAACAGCTAGGCCATCTGTAGGTGTTAGGAATTTTTCAGCTCCATTAGAATCTATGGTACCACTGTCATATATGCAGCCCACCATTGAATGAATGTCATTGTATAGCACAGGACCGTAATGTTATGGCTTTTAATGAATTTGAGGGAAGAAAAGAAAGCAGGAATATATTTATAGCTTCTGTTATTTTAACTGTCCTACTTATCAGTTCTGTGTATCTACATTTGTTCCCATGGATTCAAGTTACCATCTTGTTGTGGTTTGGACATGAGGTGGTCCCCAAAAGCTCACATGTGAGACAATGCAAGAAAATTTAGAGGTGGAATGATTGGGTTATGAGAGCTTTAACTTAATCACCGGATTAATCTACTTGAGTGTTTTAACTTGGTGGTAACTAAAGGCAGGTAGGGTGTGGCTAGAGGAGGTGGGTCGCTGGGGGCTGTATTTTGTCTCTAGTGAGCAGAGTTCTCTCTGCTTCCAGGTGCCAGGTCCTAAGCTACTTTCCTCTATCACTCTGCCTAACCTCCATCCCAGAGCAATGGAGTTGGATTGAGACCTCTAAACCCTGAGTGCCAAATAAACTTTCCTCTTCTAAAGTTGTTTTTGTGAGGTATTTTGGTCACAGCAACTAAAAAGCTGACTAAAACACACCTGGAATAATTTTCTAATCCCAGTTCAGTTTTGTGGCCACTCACCTTTTCTGTGTAGTTACTGGCAAATATTTTACATTTCTATGTTTATATACTCAGCTGTATATTATATACATATTGTCTTCTATGACTGCTTTTTAAATCAGTAGAAAGGAAGTATGCATTTTATAGTGTCTTTTATAGTTATACAATGTGGTTGCATAATTATCAATACTGGTGGGGCGTGAGTGTATGTGTGTGTGAGTGTATGTGTATGTGTGTGTGTGTGTTATTTTCTTGTGTATGTATGTTTACTGGTAACTGAATCCAGGGCCCCTTAACCACTGAACCAAATCCCTAGCCCCTTTTTTACATTTCATTTTGAGACAGAATATCACTAAATTGCTTAGGGCCTTGCTAAAAGGCTGGCTTTGAGCTTATGAACTCCTGTCTCAGCCTCCAAGCTGCTGAGATTATAGGCGTGCACTACCGTGCCCTGCCGGGTGTGTGTTCTTATTACCCTCTAGTGTTACTTGTTTCCACCTGAAAAACTTCCTGTTAAGGAGAGAGTAGAATCTGTTAGCAACAAAATCTGTCAGTTTTTGTTTTTGTGGGCAGCTTTATTTTACCTTGATATTTGAAAGATACTGGTAGCTTTGCTGGATGTAAGATTCTTGGTTGAGTTTTTTTCTCTGAGCACTTGGAATGTTACCCAGGGTCTTTTAGTCATTATTGTCTCTGATGGAAAGTCAGCTACCAGGAACACTGGAACATCTTTGTAAGTTACAGGTTGTTTTCCTCTGGGTGTTTTCAAGATTTTCTACTTTTCTTTGGCTTTCAGCATATTTACTATTTGTAACATGGTACATATTTGGGTTTGTGGCTCTTTGCATTTATCAGACTTGGAGCTTGTTGAGCTTCCTGGGTGTGTATTGTTTTTCAATCAACTTAGTAATCATTTCTTCAAGTATTTTCCGTTCTCCATTCTCTCTCCTCTCCTTTTACTTTCATTATATGAATGTTGGTGTGCTTAATGGTGTCCCACATATCTCTGAGGCTCTGATAACTTTTCTTCATTTATTTTCCTCTCTGTTCTTCGGCTTGCATACTCTCTGTCGATTTATCTTCAAGTTAGCTAATTCTTTCTTTTGCTAATTCAAATGTACTGTCCAACCGATTTAGCAAAATTTTATTTTCCTTATTGTACTTTCAAATTCCAGAATTTGCATTTGATTTAAAAAGTCTCACTCTTTGTTGATAGTCTCTATTAGATGTGATATTGCCACAGTACTTCTTCTTTTCTTGTAAATAATTTTATTTCATTTTCATTTGTTTGCTCCTAGTACACAGAAATATCACAAAAATTTGCATGTTATCTGGGCACGGTGGTGCTGGCCTGTAATCCCAGAGACTCAGGAGGCTGGGACAGGATGATGGCAAATTGAGCAACTTAGCAAGACCTTGACTCAGAAAACAAAAACAAAATAAAAACAAAAAGGGTGAGGATGTAGCTCCATGGTAAAGCACCTGTGGATTCATTCCCCAGTACGCAAAAAAAGGAAAACATTGTATATCTGGGGGATTTTCCTTAATTTGCTAAGTTTATTTTCATAAACTCATTTCTAATATTCTCTTATTACAATTCTAATATCTATTGGATATGTAAAATATTTTTTCTTTAATTCCTGTTAGTGTTAATTTTTTCCATCATTCTCTTTGCTTCTTCAGTTGTGGTTTTCTTTAGTTCTTTGAACATATTCTAATGGCTACTTTGAAGTGTGCAAAACCTGTTGCTGAGTCCCTCATAGACAGTCTCTGTATTTTTGCTGGTGTATGGATTTTGCTTTCTTCCTTCTTTGCATGTTTCATTATTTTTTTTTGCTGAAATACTTTAGATAGTATATTGGAGCAATTCTGGGTACTAGTCCCAATTCCCACAAAGGGCTTGTTATTTTCTTATTTTTATAGTGAATGGCTGGATTGTTTTAGTAAAATCTGTTCACTCCTCCCTACTCCAATGTTTGCCATTGCTCCTTAAGGCAGGGCAGGGTGGCCTGAGGTTTACACACAGTCACTGTGAGGACAGTGCTTTGGGCAGTCCTTTCTTCTCTCTCCATGAGCTCACGTGGCTATTGAGCTTCGTTAATGGCTGGCTGTTTGCTGTGATGCTCTTAACAATGTCTTTGGGCACAATTGCTTTACAGGTTAATTCAATCCAATTTGGGCTCCTCATGAGTGACTCTGGAGATCAGCTTTGATATTTGTTCTCACCTCGGTGTCTCTTTCTCAGCTTCTTTGCTTTTCCTCCCAAGAGAAATCTCTGAGCCATAACTATTCAGTTGGGAGTAGGGATGTTGGGAATATGACTCTCTCCAGGTGATACCCCACTTTAGGAGCTGGGCGCTTGATGGGTAGGAGTGGGAAGTAGCCTCAGGTTTTCTCACCTTGCCTCTGCCCACTCTCGCCAATGACACTGTGCCCAAGGCACAGCCCTCATCCTATGAATGGTGGCTAGCACAAGGGAGCCCCACCTCCCAGTCCCACTCACCTTGAAGCTGTCTGAAGGCTTGAGAACCAGGAGCATTGAGGGCAGGAGGAAACCTATATTCCAGCTCAAGCAGTCAGGCAGAGTTGTTCCAACCTTCCTCTAAATTTTTGTTCTATTCAGGTGCTCACTGGATTGAATGATTCCCCTCACTTTGAGAGAGTCATCTGTGTTAAGCATCTACCAATTCAAATGCTAATTTCCCCCAGGAACAACCTCATGGAGGCACCCAGAAATAATGTCTAATCACATATTTAGGCATCCTGTGACCCAGTCAGGTTGACATGTAAAGTTAACCTTCACAGTTTTCAACCCATTGCATATTTTTAAAAGTTTTCTTTGAGACTCCCTCTTCAAAACATGAACTATCTAGATTTGTATTGTTTAGCTTTCAGTATTTTTAGATCTTCCTGTTGTGTTTTGGCATTGATTCTACTTTGATTTCATTTTGGTTACAGAATGTACTCTTTATGATTGTATTCAAAATTTCAAAAATAAATTTCTAAAGGGGAGATAGTTCATCTCACCAACTCTCCCACTATTCAGATGCACAACAGACACTTATTCTATAGGAGGAAGTTCTAGAAGCAGGGCGTGGGAAGTGAGTGCCATCATTGTGTTCTTTCTTAAGAGTTTCCAACCACCCTGAATGAAAACAGAACCATGAATGATGGGGCCCAGGCCATGTGTCTGGTTATCCATGTGAGGCCAAAGTCCCATCAGTCTCAGAATAAGTCCACTCTGCTGTTACAGTTTGCCAGACTCCAGCTTTTTCAGCTTTAGGCACTAAGCATGGATATGGGAGTGGAGGGAGCCCCACGGCAACCCTGAATATTTGAGGGCATCCAGCACAGGCTCCTAAAGCAGCAGAAGGCACTCTGGGTTCTTGCTAGGGGCTGTAGCTATCCATTATGACCCAGAAATCCTGCCCACAGCAACCCCTGTGCTAGAGTAGCTTGGCCCTTGAGAAGGATGTGGAATAAACAGAAGGTAGACTCAGTTACTGTGGCCAGCTTTGGAAGGGAGAAACCAGAGCTTGAGGAGTAAGAGATGAGTGTCTTAGTGCATTTCAGTTGCTATAATATAATATGTAAGACTGAGTGATTTATAAAGAAGAGAGGTTTATTGGGGCTCATGGTTCTGGAGGCAGGGAAGTCCAAGGGTATGATGCCAGCATGTGCTTAGCTTCTGGTAAGGGCTTTGTGCTGCTTCAACTCATGGCACGAAAGCAGAAGGGCAAGCAGATGAGTGCAAAAGAGAAGGAACATAAAGACTGGCCTTGCTGTGTCACAACCTGCTCCTGTGGTAGCTAACCTAGTCCTGCAAGAACTGCATTACTCCCTCTGAATGAACTACTCACCTCTGAAAGGCCCACCTCCCTAGACCACCACAGTGGCAAATTTCAACATGAGTTTCAGAGGGGACAAATCGTATTCAAACCATAGCATGAGGGTGGAGAAATCATGGTTGAGCTAGGTTACTCCGCTCGTCTCCTAGGTGCAGGGAATGCAGCTTCTTCCCACTCTCGCTCCTGAAATTGTTGGTCCTCACCAGCCATAACCTGCCCCTTGTGCTAGAGGGTCAATAGGGAGACTGAACTTGGTGCTCCTCTGGTCCTCTTGGCCAGATTTCATATGAGCAAAGCTTCATAGGAATCAACATAGCCTGCCTGGAGGATGTCTGAGTGTTGTCCCAGCGCTCCTCTTCCTAAGAAAGTGCTGGGTGCAGGTGTCTCTTTGTCACTTCCTAGGGCATGCTGGCCCAGATCCTCTGGTCTCCATGGAGCATGTGATTGGGGTCAGTAGCCTTGTGGTTGGTATCTGTTCAGGCTGGACTTCTTGGTGACTGCTCACCTTAATTCGTCATGGCATCACTAATGTCACTCAAAGTGTACTTGCACACACATGACAGTGATTCCTTCAGTAGGGTTTCATCCTGCAAATGTGCTCACAACTGAGCCAAGACAAATGGCAAGTTGTTCATGACAGCAGTGCTTGTCGCAAAAGCTAGGAAATACTTGGTGCCCACCAAATAGGGACAACTTCAGTAGAGTATCTTTCGTTCGTGGCATGTGTCTGTTCCAGAAAACAGGATTGAGCAGATAAAGATGCTTTGATACATGCATAGTATGCTTCTATCTGTATGAGAACCCTCCATAAATATCCACACACCTGCTCATACACACCTGGGCAGCCAGAAAGACAGCACACTGCAGTCTACAGCTGCCTTGGGTGTGGGTGTCCAGACCCCACCTCCCTGCATCAGCCTGTTTTCTTTAGCTAAATCAGATGCTATCCCTTTGAGGCTGACTTTTCATGTCCTTCTATTATACATTTTTAAAATCCATTCATAATTCTATGAAAACATTTCTCTGGAAAAAAAGTGAGCCTGGGAAGGAAGTGTGAATTATGAGTTCTGTTTTTCCTTAAATGATCCATTTTCACCCAGACTTTTACAAGTCATTTTCATGAGCCACTTAGGAATTTACTGTTTATTTACTGTGGGTTCCAGACAACTCAAAACTCCTGCATCTCATTGCCCAACCAGCCCCAGCTTTGGCCAAAGGAGCTGTCTGGGCTGGGGCTAAGAGTGTGACTCACCTTGAACCTACTTTCCCCAACTTGCCATTGCCTGCTGCGGGGTCACAGGCAGTTACATCTCAAGACTGAAGGGAACTCCCACAGCCTACCTTCTGGTTAGAGAGGGGAGCTGCCAGGATTTCTGCCCACAACTACAAGATATATGGAATAGGCCTCTTTTTCCTCCTTGATTATTAAAGACAAAGATTCCAGGGGCAGCTACGGAGGAAGAAAACATGCTGTATGCCAACACACAGATGCAGACATGCTGGCAGGTGCAGACACATGGAGACAGACAGACAGATACACACACACACAGGCTCAGGTACACAGAGAGGTAGATACAAAGACAGATACACATGCACAGATACTCACCATGGTGACACTGACAGAGACAGACACAGGCACACACATACACCTCTGTGCTCAGTGAGAGCTTCCAGGGAGTTTAACTTTTTTCTTTCTTTCTTTCTTTTTTTTGCATTGCTGGGATTGAACTCAGGGTCTTGTATATGCCAAGCAAGTGCTCTATCATTTAGCTAAATCCCCAGCACCCCCAGGGCATTAAACTTCTTTATTCTTCCTTTGGAGGCTGTATAAGAGCCTGGTACTTGGCTCTCTTGCCTGGGACCCACACCCTAGGGCATTTTTTTCTGGGGTGCAATATAGAGCCATTGGTTATGCCAGCCTCACATTCATTTCCACACCTGGACAGGTGTGAAGATGGACTCCTCCCCTGCCTAGTGGGTCTCTAGGTACCCTGTCTCAGGTACTTCTGGGAGGCCTGAGGGCCTCTCCGAAAGGTAAGTTCTCCACTGATCAGCCCATTCTTCACACACGAGTCATTTCCATAGCCAGAGGGGAATGGGCCTCAGTGCTCCAAGACTTTGGGGGCTCTGAAGGGCTCTGACAAGTACATAGCACTTCTGAGCTTAGTGCCACAGGGCACCACAGAAAATGCATGTGTGGTCATTCATACTGTTGAGATCTTGCTTGCAGCTTCCTGTCACCCCCCCTTGCAAAGCCCCCCTCCCCAACAGGCCTGTCAGGGCAGCTCAGGGTCCTCATGCAGTGAAGATGTTCTCTGAAGTCCTTTCCCTTCATCCAATTCTGCTTGCCCTCTCACGAGAAGGCCCATTTGAGGATACTGGGTCACAAATTCTTGGGATGAAGTTTTCAAAATTGTTTAGTACCAACATAAGCAGGGAGGGCCCATCTTCTACCTCTGTGTCCAGGTAGTTGGTGAGAACACCAGCCATTCAGGAGTCACCCATACTGGGGTAGCCAGAGAAAATATTGGATGTTTAGTTGAATTTGGATTTCAGATTAAAATGCCAAAATTTCATACAAATATTGCCTGGAACATATTTATACTAAAAATTGTATTCACTGTTTATCAGAAATTCAAATTTAATGAGCATCCTTTTTTTGTTGTTGTTTTCAAAATCATGCAACTCTATGCAAATGCATCTCTCTGAGGATCATTTTCTTTATGAAGTAGCTGACCTGGGAGAGACTGGGCTGCTTCCAAGCTTGGGATGGGGACATGTGTGCCTGCTTCCTCCAGGACCTCAGCCTTGGTAAGGAATATCTACTAGTGTGCTCTCTCTCTAGCACTACTCTCTAGTATCAGATTTTGCTGATGTTCCCCAGTAGTAGTGTCTTTCATGCTTTCCCATTGGCTCCCTGGGCTTTGCCTATGCAGTGCCCATTAAACACGTCTGATGCATGTGCCCATTCTACCTCTGGCCTGGTCTCCCCCACTAAACTGTGAGCTCACTGAGCATGGGCACTGCCTCATCCCTTGCTTCCCTCCATGTCTTTCTTCTATGAACAAATGTTCACTTCCAGCCCCAGCATAGGCAGGAGATGAGTGGTGGGAGAACAGAACCATCTAGCCCTGCTTTCAGGGAACCTTCATACCTGGGTGGAAGCTGGGCCCCAACGAGACTTTCATGGGTCTGCAACCAATGCACAGAATACTATGCCTGGTCAGATGAGGATGTAGAAGGTCCGCAGAAATGCCAGCTTGCCTGGAGCTTTAGCTCTGAGCTGATGCTGGGAGAGGGCATCTCAGTACCACAGGAGAGGTCTGAGGCTGCAGATCCCCAGGGTCTAGCCTTGCCCTTTTTCCCAAGTGGTCTTCTTAAAGCCATAATTGGCCACATGTGCAGCTGACAAGGTTGGGATTAAATCCAGAGCTATTTGTTTCCAAAGCCCTTTGAGTGTGCCCCCATCTTCTGGTCCTGTGGATGTCTATCTCTTGTAGCTTTTGGAAGGTAGCCCTGGAAAAAGGTAATTCAAGTCAATTTGAGACCCCAGTGGAACTTTATGCAAACCTTTGGCCTGAAAGGTGACCTGATGATCCATGTAGATCAGGCATTGACAACTTTTGGATCCTGCAAGCTGAGATGAAAGTAGAAGGAGGAGTTTTCTAGTCCCATGGGGACTTGTCAAAGTCCCCACGATGCCAGGACAGATACATAGTGTCACTAGTTTTTATGGGATTGATCTGAGTTGAAGCTTTAGCTAGGCTCAGGGCAACCTTGGGGGATTTTGTGGAGGAGCATGTCCCTATGGCTGGAGTGGATGGGGGAGTGGCTAGTTGCTGAGGATGAGAGAATAAGAGTTTACCAGGGATCACTTGGGGGAAGGGTCATTATTGAGTTTCTACTAGCAGGACTGGCCAAAGGGATTTTAATGTTGGCAGCCAAGGAGAGCCCTCAGCTTTACTCTTTCAACAAAACACTTCTTTGGCTCTGTCCTTTCTACCCTATTCCCCATACCTCATGGAAAGAATGCAGGCATGGGTTAGTATTATTCCTATTCAGAGGTGAAGAATCTTTACATACCTGGTAGTTAGTTTGCCCAAAGTCCCAGAGAAAAATGAGGGATCAAGCTCCTGACTGCCAGGCCTCAAGTTCAGAGGTGAAAGTAGGAGTGTGTGTGTGTAGGAGAGGAGCAAGGTCATCTGATTCCTTACTAGCAGAGCCTAGACTCATACTAGTTTTCATTTTTGGGCATTATCTGCTATATCCTCCACAAAGTACCAGAGAAGGGACCGTCAAATTGAGCACACACACACACACACACACACACACACACACAAACACACACTATATATGCTTATATATCCACCAAACTGACACAGACCCAACATTTCAGTCCTATTTTTCAGTTCACTGATTCTCTCTTCACCTGTGTATAATCTGCTCTTTATGCCTTTGACTTTCTGTTTCTATCTCTGTCAGCTTCCATCTCTCTGCAACTCAGTAATTTGGGGGATTTGTTAGTAGAATACAAAGGATCTAAGGGAAAATGGCACTTAAAATCAGTGCTAATACTCATTGTGTTTATAAGCAGAAATATTAGTCATTTTTTGTGTCTTCTACTTTTCTTTAGAACATAAATCAAAGTCATCACCTTAACTGGCAGTATATATACAATGCACATACAATATACTTTTCATAAGCAGCATTACATTTTAAAACACTGGAAATTGAATATCTGTGCATTTGATTTGTATTTTGTCCTATTAGAGCAAGAAGAGAATACCATTCAATGTAGGAGGGTAATACTGATAGTAAATCTCTGAAAGTTAAAAATGTTTTCTTCTTTTATACCTCCTACCCCCAGTATGCAATGTCTTGAGACATTGCATTGTGAGAAATATGTCAGTCATAGCTTTATAAGATCTTACTCTGTAAGGAAGTATAAAGAAAGTAAATAGGACAAAAAGATTTATATTTTCAAATCAATGGTATTAACTTTTCTTCTTATTGAAAAACTTAACCAGCCAGGTGTAGTGGAATATGCCTGTAATTCCAGCACCCCAGGAGTCTGCAGCAGGAGGATCACAAGCTCAAAGCCAGTCTTGGCAACTTAGCGAGGCCTTAAGCAACTTTGCAAGACCCTGTCTCCAAATAAAAAATAAAAAGGGCTGGGGATATTGCTCAGTGGCTGGGCACCCCTCCTAGTGGAAAAAGAAAAGAAAAGAAAAGAAAAACTTAACACAGCATGTTAGTTGGCTATCATTATGACTAAGTTACCTGATCTATTTTGGGTCACCGTTTCAGTGCATGGTTGGCTGCTGTCAAGGCAGAAACACAACAGAGGAAAGCTGCTCAGTGTTTGCAACCATGAAGGGGTAGGGGGAGAAAGAGGGGCTGCCCTTGAGGACTATTTTCTTTAATCACACACCATCTATCTATAGTTTCCACCACCTCCTGGTGGTCCATTCAAACTATCAACTCATTAAAGGCATTAATCCACTGATAAGATCAGAAACCTCATGACATAATCACTTCCCCAAATCCTACCTCTGGATGTTGCTGCACTGGGGATCAAGTCTTTAACACAAAAACTTTTGGGGGGACATTCCTAATCCAAACCATAATATGCAGTTTAATTTTAATTATAGAAATAATAATTTTTGCATCTTTCAGGCAAAAGTTGGCATTTTGTTTATGTAAAACTTATGAGAAAGAGTTCAGAAGAAAGCATCTAATTATAAATGGTGACAACATTAATTCAAGTCATTGGCTCCCTCTCTTCCCAGTGAAAGCTGAGCATCTTTGGAGATATCACTGGTGATCTTTAAGTAGAAATTCTTTTCAAAAACTGGGAAATTTATGCTGTACTTATGCATTCATCAACATTTTTTTTAAGCCAAACCCATCAATCCAGCTTTCCTGAGGTGCTCATGCCCTAACATTTTGCCACCCTTTTCCCAGGTTGGAGAAATCTTATCTCTTACTGTCACAATGATTACAAACTCACTGTTAGTACAGAGAGTATAACAAGAAGAAGGCCACTAATACCAACATTAAAAATATGTATTTTTAAATTTTTAAAATTTGTTCTCATTAGTTATATATGACAGTAGAATGCACTTTGATACATCATACATAATGGAGTATAATTTCTCATTCTTTTGGTTGTACATAATGTAGAATCACACTTGTCATATAGTTATATATGTGCATAGGGTAATAATGTCTGATTCATTTTACTATTCTTCCTACCCCTATACCCCCTCCCCTCCCTTTACTACCCTCTACCTAATCTAAAGTAACTCTATTCTTCCCTAGCTCCACCCTTCATTGTGAATTAGCATCACATATCAGAGAAAATATTTGGCTTTTGTTTTTTTGGGGGGGATTGGCTTATTTTGCTTAGCATGATATTCTCCAGCTCCATCCATTTACTGGCAATGCTATAATTTCATTCTTCTTTAAGGCCAAGTAATATTCCATCATATATATATATGTTTGTGTGTGTATAACTTTTTTTTTATCCATTTGAAGGGCAACTAGGTTGGTTCCATAGTTTAGCTATTGTGAATTTGAGCTGCTATAAACATTAATGTGGCTGAATCACTGTAATATTCTGATTTTAAATCCTTTTGGTATAAACCAAGAAGTGAGATAGCTGGGTCAAATTGTGGTTCCATTTCAAGTTTTGAGGAATCTCCATACTGCTTTCCATAATGGTTGCACCAGTTTGTGTTCTCACGAGCAATGTCAATGTATGAGTGTACCTTTTCCCCCACATTCTCGCCAACATTTATTGTTTGTATTCTTGATAATTACTATTATGACTGGAGTGAGATGAAATCTTAGAGTAGTTTTGATTTACATTTCTCTAATTGCTAAAGATGTTGAACATTTTTCATATATTTGTTGATGATTGTATTGTGAAGTGTCTGTTCAGTTCCTTAGCCCATATATTGATTGAGTTATTTGTTTTTTTGGTGTTAAGTTTTTTGAGTTCTTTTTATATTCTAGAGATTAATGCTGTATCTGAGGTGCATGTAGTAAAGATTTTCTCCCATTCTATAGGCTTTCTCTTCACATTGTTGATTATTTCCTTTTCTGAGAAGAAGCTTTTTAGTTTAAATCCATTCCATTTATTGATTCTTGATTTTACTTCTCCTAAAAGGAGTTTTGTTAAGGAAATCTGATCCTAAGCTGACATGGTGAAGATTTTTCTTCTATTAGATGCAGGGTCTCTGGTCTAGTGCCTAAGTCTTTGATCCATTTTGAGTTGAGTTTCATGCAGGGTGAGCGATAGGGGTTTAATTTCATTTTGTTACATGTGGATTTCCAATTTTCCCAGTACCATTTATTGAATAGGCTATCTTTTCTCCAGTGGAGAGAAAAACTAGTATGAGATAACTGTATTTATGTGGGTTTTCCTCTATCTTCTATTCTGTACCATTGGTCTATGTGTCCATTTTGGTGCAAATACCATGTTGTTTTTGTTACTATGGCTCTGTAGTGTAGTTTAAGGTCTGGTATTGTTATGCCTCCTATTTCATTCTTCTTGCTAAGAATTGCTTTTGCAGTTCTGATTTTTTATTTTTCCAAATGAATTTCATGATTGCTTTTTCTAGTTCTATGAAGAATGTCATTGGGATTTTAATTGGAATTTCATTAAATCTGTATAATGCTTTTGGTAATATGGCCATTTTGAACAATATTAGTTCTGCCTATCCAGGAGCATGGGAGGTCTTTCCATCTTCTAAGGTCTTCTTCAATTTCTTTCTTTAGTGTTCTGTAATTTTCATTGTAGAGGTCATTTACCTCTTTCGTGAGATTGATTCCCAAGTATTTTATTATTTTTGAAGCTATTGTGAATGGGATAGTTTTCCTAATTTTTCTTTCAGTAGATTTGTTACTGATATATTGGAACATGTTTGATTTATGGGTGGTGATTTTATAACCTGCTACTTTGCTGAATTCATTTATGAGTTTTAGAATTTTTCTGGCTCTTCTAAATATAGAATCATGACACAAGCAAATAGTGATAGTTTGAGTTCTTCTTTTCCTATTCATAATTTCTTTCTCTTGCATAATTATGGCTAGAGTTTCAAGGAAAATGTTGAATAGAAGTAGTAAGACAGGGCATCCATGTCTTGCTCCAGGTTTTAGAGGATGTGTTTCATATTTTTCTCTATTTAGAATGATATTGGGCTTAGCATAAATAGCTTTCATGATGTTAATGTATGCTCCTTAATTAATGCTAGTTATCCCTAGTTTTTCTTCTGTTTTGAACATGAAACGGTGCTATATTTTGTCAAATGGTTTTTCTGCATCTATTGAGATGATCATATGATTCTTGTATTTAAGCCTATTGATGTGATGAATTATGTTCATTGATTTCCGTATGTTAAACCAACCTTGCATCCCTAAGATGAACCCTACTTGATTGTGGTGCATTATCTTTTAAATATGTTTTTGTATGCAGTTTGACAGACTTTTATTGAGCATTTTGGTGTCTATGTCCATCAGGGATATTGGTCTAAAGTTTTCTTTCTTTGATGTGTCTTTGTCTGGTTTTGTTGTCAGGGTGATATTAGCCTCATAAAATGAGTTTTCCTTTTCTATTTCATGGAATACTTTGAAGAGTATTGTAAAATTTATTGCATAGAGCTTATTCATTAAAAGAATAAAAAGCCAACAAATAAATGACCTAACTTTAAAACTCAAAGCCCTAGAAAAAGAACAAATCAACACCAAAAACAGTAGAAGACAGGAAATAATTAAAATCAGAGCTGAAATCAATGAAATTGAAACAACAGAAACAATTGAAAAAAGTGACAAAACAAAAAGTTGTTTTTTAAAAAATAAATAAATAAAATTGACAAGCTCCTAGCCACACTAATGAAAAGAGAGAAAACTCAAATTACTAAAGTATATGATGAAAAAGAAAATATCATGACAGACACTACTGAAATACAGAAGATAATTAGAAACTATTTTAAAAATTTATACTCCAATAAAATAGAAAACCTTGAAGACACAGACAAATTTCTACAGACATATGACATACTCAAACTGAATCAGGGGACCTACATGATTTAAACATATCAATTTTAGAAATTGCTATCAAAACCCTACCAATCGAGAAAAGCTTAGGACCAGATGGTTTCTCAACTGAGTTCTACAAGATCTTCAAAGAAAAATTAACACCAATACTCCTCAAGTATTCCATGAAAAATATGTATTTTTAACCATTCTATCTTCTGTTTTCCTATTTTGGGGATGTATGCACAATTTCATTCATAGAAACATGGTATAGGATGATGATTTTCTCTACATTAGCCATCCTGATAACAATCACCTTGTGCTTGTGGTGACTGAAGAGACTCCAGGCTCTGGGGGTGAGGAGGGTTCCCCTTCTCAGGTGACAGATTTCTGTGTAAAGACCCACACCACCCAGCCTCCCCCAACTCAGGCTGCAGGGGAGCAAAGATGTTCTGCAGCCTCTCTTCCCTCACCTGGTTTCCTCTACCACAGAGAAGCCAAAGTCCAGGGTTGCTGCCCCAGCTGCTGTGCCCCAGAACTAGCCGTCTCCAAGGAGTCCTCTTTCTTCTTGTTGGAAGACAGTGTATGAAACAGAGACCTGTGTGCAGGATGTGCTCCTTGAGACTTGGGGTGTTACTGTTTCCAGCCTGTCTCAGTGGAAAGAGCTAGGAAGTGCATATGTGTACACTCACCCATTTGGAAATCAGTTGCCTTTCTTGATTTGTCTCTGTCCATCCATCTGCACACTGAGCCAAGCATGAATCCAACACCAAGGTCTTGGACTCAAGGCCAAGCCATGGGTCACATTCTCACCTCCCCCTTGCAGACCTATACCCCTCGACCCCCAGCAAGATGCAAACTGCTAGCTGCTGTCACCCAAAGAGCCCTCATCTATTTGTTCAATTCCAGCATAGATGTGAGATAATTTCAGAATTGCTAACCTGCTCTTACTTGAAATAAATTTGCTAACTGGAGTGAAGTTCCTTCTATCTAAACTCTCAGGGGTTCCCATCAAAACACCATTTTCCCTGTTGCTCAGACCAGCTGCATTTCCCATCCCTGCACAAAGGCCATGTGACCATTTGTATATAGTGAGAGTCCTGTCAGAGTCTGAGTTCCATCCTGGGATACTTGAGCTTCCTGTATGATTTTTAAACATTTTCATCTATTACAACATACTCTTTGTGAGTACAGTTCTATCTATGGGTTTTGACAAATGTAGAGGTTCCTGTAATTACCCTGTGCATCCCCTAGATAGTTAATTGGTCCCTAATCCCCCAAACCTTACAACTCTCAATGTGTTTTCTGTCTATATGGTTTTGCCTGTTGCAGTATGTCATATGAATGGAGTCATGCAGCATAGAGCTTTTTGAGTCTGTCTTCTTTCATTTATGCTGTGCCATTAACACACACACACATACACACACACACAAATAGAAAAAACGAGCAATTTTGAGTTCAACAAAATTCCCAATCTCTTGTTTTTTTCTCCTTGAAAGTAGCAAGCACAACTATTTAAAAATGTATATGTGGTATTTTACTATCTAGGACTTGCATGAACTTATTTCTATTGCTCATTGCTTCTGCTAGTTTTCATTTGTGTTGATTTGTCTCCTTGAATGCCTGGTTATCGTTTATTGTGAGTTGTATTTTGTATATGTACAACTATTGAAATACTTTGAAGCATAGGTTAGTGCTTTTGTTTGTTTTTAAAGAAAATTCTCAATTGCTTCTGGAAATTTAATGGCATACAAATTTTCTTTAGTCCAGACCAGAAATCAACTGACAACTGAAGTTAGGGTGCAGTCTCTGTAAGGGTTAATTTTCTTATGTTTCCCTTAGATGTTTATCCTTTGATATCCTAGCCCCCAAATGTTCCCACCCATTAGTACTTCTACTTTTGAAGGGCCCTGAATTCTTCTTTTTGTCCCCTTAATCCTACAGAGGATTTCTTTGCCACTTTCCTAGAATCAGTATTATCTTCCAGATGAAAAATGGCCCCCAAAGTGCTGAAAATTGGAGCCCAGGGGGATGGTGTTGAGAGAGAGCATGGAATCTTTAAGAGGTGGAGTCCAGTGGGAGGTCCTTAGGTCACTGGGGGAAATGCCCTTGGAAGGGATTAAGGTGAGTCTTAAGGGACCTTTGACAGGTATCTTTAACAACTTTCCTTATATTTTGAGCAGTATCTAGTGGTTGGATGGGTTGATGGATGGGTGGGCTAGGTTTGTTGATTGACATTACTTTATTCACCCTAACTATGAATGGAGATTCCTGTACCTCTCTCAGGCAATCTCTCTGTTAGCCCGTTTTTAATGACTATAAAAAATACTGGAGCTAAGTTAACTATATGACATAAAGAGGTTTATTTGCCTCACACTTCTGGAATTTCAAAGTCCAAGATCAGATTGGTTCAGCCTCTGGTGAGGGAATAATGACAGATGGTGTAACCATGGTGAGAATGAGTATGGGAAGAAGAGATCACATCTCAGAACAGGAAGCCAGAGATCAATTCAGGGGTTGAACTCAGTCTTGACACAGAGCTCAGAGCCTATGAGAGCCACCTTAATCTCTTCCAAGGGCATTTCTGTCAGAGATCTAAGGATATCCCAGTAGACCACATCTCTTAAAGGTTTCATACTATCACCCAACACCTCCATCTTGGGGACCAAGTGTCCAACACATGAACCTTTGAGGGACAAACCACTTCCAAACAATAGCACTTTCCAACCAGAGTTGCAGGCCTCTGGGCTGACTCCACTGAAGCTTTGGAATCTGAACTTGTTCTTCACTCTAGACCATTGGGACACATTTTCAAGAGAGATCCATGCATGGAATCTATGAGACATCTCTGCATAGGTTTCCCAGATACTCCAGTGCTCTGTGACTGTACCCCTGGTGTTTGTGGGTAACATCCTAGGAGTGCTCTGAGGTGGTCCTGGCATGCCTGCCAGTTTACCACCCTCCCATGGTGATCCCAGTTAGGACTTCTTTCTCTTTTTTCCAGAAAGTTTATTAATAACATTTGTATGTCCAAATGAAAATAATATTTTCACCATTTCATCACACAGACTTTGAGTGATATATAGAATGCAGTCTCATGAGTTCAAAGTCAGAGCAACAGTGACAGAGTTATTTCCTTAAGCCTTAGATGGGCAACACAGAGGAACATTGTAACCATTACCCTGAGTTTTTCAGATGGTGGCATGAATACAGCTTGACAGATCAGAGCCAGTTTCTGCCCTGGGCCCTCTGTCATCTCCTCACTCATTGTCTTTTGCTTTTTTCTCTTCAGTATCTGGGTGCCTGATGGGTCTCAGTACCCTATAGTGGTAGGTGCACTGTGGCACTATGGTTCCTCATCCATGACCACAAAGCACCTGCTGCATAACTGACCAGAGAACAGCCTAACTGTGAGGGTTAACCAAGCAGGAAAGAGCCCTAGCTCTTTTGCTGAGTAGGAAGAGTGTGCCATAAAAATATTCAGATGACGGCCGGGCGTGGTGGCTCACGCTTGTAATCCCAGCACTTAGGGAGGCTGAGACAGGAGAATCGCGAGTTCAAAGCCAGCCTCAGCAAGGGCGAGGCACTAAGCAACTCAGTGAGACCCTGTCTCTACATAAAACACAAAATAGGGCTGGGGATGTGACTCAGGGGTTGAGTGCCCCTGAGTTCAATCCCCGGTACCAAAAAAAAAAAAA
>PVHX01025674.1:0-21973 GCA_004024805.1 Geosciurus inauris | reverse complement strand
CATCTTCTATTTCCTTGCTTGAAATTGATCTGTTTAAGTTGTGTATGTCCTCTTGGTTCAGTTTGGGTAGGTCATATGCCTCTAGAAATTTGTTGGTGTCTTCAGGGTTTTCTATTTTACTGGAGTATAAATTTTCAAAATAGTTTCTAATTATCCTCTGTATTTCAGTAGTGTCTGTCGTGATATTTCCTTTTTCATCATGAATTTTAGTAATTTGGGTTTAGTCCCTCCCCCTTTTCATTAGGGTGGCTAAGAGTGTGTCAATTTTGTTTATTTTTTCAAGGAACCAGCTTTTGTTTTGTCAATTTTTTAAATTCTTTCTTTGTTTCAATTTCATTGATTTCAGCCCTAATTTTGATTATTTCCTGTCTTCTACTTCTTTTGGTATTAATTTGTTCTTCCTTTTCTAAGGCTTTGAGACAGAGTTAATTCATTTATTTGTTGACTTTTACTTCTTCTAATGAATGAGGTTAGTGCTATGAACTTTCCTCGTAGCACTGCCTTCATGGCATCACAGAGATTTTGATATGTTGTATCAGAGTTTTTATTTGCCTCTAAGAATTTTTTTATCTCTTCCTTGATGTCTTCTGTTATCCATGCATCATTCAATAGCATATTATTTAGTTTCCAGGTGATGGAGTAGTTTCTCTTTTTTAGTCTGTCATTGTTTTGTGATTTTATTCCATTGTGGTCAGATAGGATGCAGGGTAGAATCTCTATTTTTTTGTATTTGCTAAGACTGGCTTTGTGACATAACATATGGTCTATTTTGGAAAATGATCCATGTGCAGCTGAGAAAAAAGTGCATCCACTCGTTGATGGATGGGACACTCTATGTATGTCTGTTAATTCTAAATTATTGATAGTTTCATTGAGATCTATGGTTTCTTTATTAAGTTTTTGTTTGCAAGATCTATCCAATGGTGAGAGAGCTGTGTTAAAGTCTCCAAGTATTATTGTGTTGAGGTCTATCTGATTCTTGTATTTGAGAAGGATTTGTTTGATATACTTAGAAGCCCCATTATTTGGGGCATAGATATTTATGATTGTTATGTCTTGTTGATGTATGATTCCCTTAAGAAATATGAAATGACATTTTTTATATCTTTTCACCATCTTTGGTTTGAAGTCTACTTTATTTGATATGAGGATGGAAACTCCTGCTTATTTGCAGGATCCATGTGAGTGATATGTTTTTTCCCACCTTTTCACTTTCAGCCTGTGGATGTCTTTTCCTGTGAGATGAGTCTCTTGAAGACAGCATATTGTTGGGTCCTGTTTTTTAATCCAGTCTGTCAGTCTATGTCTTTTAATAGGTGCATTTAGGCCATTTACATTCAGGGTTATTATTGAAATATGATTTGCAATCCTGGTATTTTTGGTTTGTTTTTGGTTTTTACCTTGAGTTGTTTTCTCTTTTGAATGGTCTTTCCTTTAGTGTAGTTCCTCCCTTTCTAAATTCTCATTGTTGGTTATCATTTCCTCCTCATGGAATATTTTGACAAGAATGCTGTATAGTGCAGGCTTTCTTGCTGTAAATTCTTTGAACTTTTGTTTATCATGGAATGTTTTTATTTTGTCATCAAATCTTAAGCTCAGTTTTGCTGGATATAGGATTCTTGGTTGGCATCCATTGTCTTTCAGGGGTTGGAATATGTTATTCCATGATCTCCTGGCTTTTAGTGTCTGGGTTGAAAAATCTATTGAGATACGAATTGATCTCCCCTTTCTGGTTCCTCTCTTGCGACCTTTAAAATTCTATCCTTATTCTGTATGTTGGGCATTTTCATTATAATGTGCCTTGGTATAGACCTGTTGCAATTTTGTACATTTGGTGTCCTATCTGCATCTTGTATTTGATTTTCCATTTCATTTTTCATACTTGGGAAATCTCCTGATATTATTTCATTGAAGAGAACGTGCATTCCTTTGGTTTGAAATTCTGCGCCTTTTTCTGTACCAATAAATCTTAGATTTGGTCTTTTGATGCTGTCCCATATTTTTTGTATGTTCTGTTCATGATTTTTTACAATCTTCACTGTATGGTCAAGTTTATTTTCAAGATTGTATATCTTTTCTTCATTATCTGAGGTTCTGTCTTCCAGGTGATCTAGTCTGCTGGTGATGCTTTCTATTGAATTTTTTATCTAGGAAAGAAACTGTCTGTTCACTTATATCTCCCCATTATCTGCACAATGTCTTTTCTAGAGTAAATGCTAACTAAATAACATTGTGTAAATAAATCAGTTTGGGGCTTCTTTGGCACAAATCACCATCAATTGTGCTTTGTAATTCTCTTTGTGAAAATAATATGTATTCTTAACTTCCTCCTCTTATAATCAGTTCTATATAAATGATTTACTAAGGATCCCAATGCTGTAATTAATGATCAGGAGACCACTGAACTGAGGTCATCTCTGTATCTTGATTTTTTAACCTAATAAACTGCAACTTAGTACATGATCAAACTGGAAAACTTACTTAGAAGTGTAATAACCAGCTGTGTTTCACCCAATAACTACACGCCAAGCTGCAGCCAGTCACAGATTACTAACTGATCAGATCACTGCCCACGTAGAGGAGAGTTCTCAGAATCTTTTCTAGCTTTGAGTACTGCCTGACTCATGAGTATTTATCTGCTCAGATAGATTCTACTAAATTTAAATTATCTGAACTTTTTCTTATAACATTAACACAAATCTTCTAGTAAGAGAACAATAGTGATATATCACTCACACAATCAGTTATTCATTCACATTTATATGGTGCACCTCAGAGCTTCAGGCTGTTGGTCACCTTGGAGCAATGATGGCAACATAGAATGCAAGATTATGATACTAGCTGCTACAAGTGCCATGCACCTTATGTTCTGGTATATTGAGTTTGAATCCAAATACAATTAGAGATTTTGCACATCTTCAGAAGTTTTCAAAGGGGGAAATCTATCAGAATAAACTTGATTGCACTAACTTCAGGGATACAACAAGAAAAATAACAAAACTGAGAGATAACATTCTATTTACTTTGAAAGTTTGGGACATGAGCAGTTATAGTGATGTTACCCAAATCCTGGATACCCTAGTATATTTCTCTCTGTATATTAAATCCAGAAAGCCAAATCAGGTCCTTTTTCTCCATGTTAAAATTATCTATCATTTTGCAACATTGACACATTCAAGCATTGGTAAGACAGATCATGCAGAAATGATCATATGTCTCAGGAAAGCAAACAAAGGGGACGATGGAAAGTCTCCCTGTGCTGTGGCCCTTGTGATCCATCATTAACACAGACAGAGAGGAGATGGCCCTTTAATAGAAACTGGCTAATTTCTTTAGAAATATCTCATTAGGCCCATCCTTCCTGAGCTGCTTCTCCATTAAAATGTGATAAATGAATTCTGCCATTGCCAATTCTAAACTGTCTTTCTTTCCTTAATGAAATGAAGACGCATCATGCTGGCAAGCACTCAGGGTGGAGATAATCATTCTAGGGAAGCTAGAGGTTCAGCAGTTACCCAGCCCATCACTGCCTCACAGTCCCTGGAGATAGGACCTTCAGAAGCCTGCGAGGTTTGTGAATAAATTTATTTTCACTTTACTCAGAGGAAAAACAATCCTATGGGTTTGAATACTCTTTCTTCAAACTTCTTCCCCATGTACTTATTTTTTCCTTCTCCTTTAAATATAAATAAGTAGAATTAAAATTAATATTGTTTTAAAGTTGAAATAATCTTAAATGATGTGCCTTTAGATGGTGCTACATTTTATATGACAGTTTTCCCTTTCAAATATTAGTTTTGAGACCTGATAGACAAAGCCTCAAACAATGTAATTCATTTTTCTAAAGTCTGATTCAGCTCACTTGCCTTAATAAGCTTTTACTGGTGCTTTCCTTTTCATTCAAAACTGCATTATTGGGAAAAGTTGAGAAGCTTGTTTTTATACTTTGAAGTCTATATAGCCTTTTATGGTGCACCTCTTTTCTCAAATTATGCACAACTGAATCTACTATTGTAAAAGAATCTAAAACTTTCTCATACTAAAATGTCAATTGATATAATCTCAAAATTACCTCTAGGAGAGGAAGTTTCCATATGCTAGAGATCTAGCCTTTGATTTTAATTTTTCCTAAGGTAAAATTACACAAAACACATGTATGCACACACCCTTATGGGAAAAGTGTTTTGTTTGTTTTGGTTTCTTGGTAGGATCTCTCCCAGGCAGACAACTTACCTTACCTTTCTGAACCATAACTTACATCAGTACAACTATACATCTCTTAGTCAATACAATCACATTAAAATTTATAGGTGTTAGGACAGCACTGGGATTAAAAGAAAGAGTCTACATTTTAGAGAATTTATTATGAAGAAAAAGTATACATTTGCCAAACAACACACGGTTGCCTTTTATATGCCAATTATTTACATGTATATTCTCCATCTTTGTAGATATTTTGTTTTTATGAATGAGAAGAAGGTAAAATTAATTAATTAATAAATTCAGTGGGAACTGAATTGGTTCATTTTCCATAGCTATAACAAAATACCTAAAACCAGTACTCAACAAGAAAAGAGGTTTATTTAGCTCACAGTATTGCAAGTTGAAAGTCTAAATCTAGAAGCCTCTTTTTTTTTCTACCTGTGGTGAGGATAACCCGGCTTTCTCACAGCATAACAGAAATAGTGCAAGTCAAAAAACCTGAACGACTTAAGGGACAGTCTTGGTTTTAAGTCATTCTCATTGAAATCAATGAAGGTTCATGAGAATTACATTCATCTCCTTCAAGTTTGATGAAGGCCTCCCTTTCTGTAGGCCCATTTCTTATACATTCCATTTTCTGACACCACCACATTGGGAACCAAGTTATAGCACATGGACTTTTGGGGAACACACTCAAACCATGCCTAAACCATAACTTGAACAAAGCTGAGTCTTAGGTTATTGAATTAATAGAAATGCATATATGTATAGTAAAATTTTAGACACACTGAAATTTTTACTCTTTATATCTGATCTTAGAAGTAGATAAAATTTGTTATTTCTGAAATATATACTCAGAAAATGAGAAACAGAGTGGCTAACTCCTCATCCTACTGAGAAGTAGCAGAGACTTCAAACCATTTTTTCAGCTTCTTTGGGAGAAGCAAGAAGTATAGTCATAAAAAGTAGGTCTTGATGTCTCTATATATTATTTACAAATATAACAACACTAAATTGTGCTAAAAATAAGCACATTTGGAAGAAAAATTAAAAGGCTAAATGAAAACATAGCATAATAAATGGGCACTTTTATAAATCATTTCTGATGCTTTATTTATAAAAAGTAAACACATAATCAAAATTCTTTCTATGTAAATAATCCAAAGACTGCATGATTTGAGGTCATCATTTTTCTTGCAACTGGGTACTTAATAACAGTAATCATTATGATTAATACTACAAACAGCATTAGAAATCTGAAATTATTTAGCAATTACTTCTGACCTGTCAATATGTTACACATATTATCTCATTTCATTCTCATAATTCTGTGAACTAACTTGTCCAAAGTCACACACAACTCAACTTTGGAAGAGTCTGGTTTCTGATTCAGGTCTCTCTACCTCCTGAAATTGAGCTCCGAATCACTTGACTTTATATACATGTGGACTTTTTCTTCTAACTGATTATGTATTGCTTCATTTATGTTTCATCTGTTAACCTCTGGTTTGAGGATCCTGGATTCTTCCAGTTACTCCCTATTAACAAGGAGATTCAATCTAAATATGTCTTAGCCAGGGAATGCTATTTAAGTCAAAATATATTTGAGAACTTGAAAGACTCTTTTGGTAGCACTTTGTTCTTTAAAACCTCAAGTGTCGATGAGTACATTTGCCAACCTCCACAGCTGGCTTAGCTGGGAATTGATGATAGCTCAAGCTGCAAGACAACCATCTCTGCTCAGTTTCATGCAGGAGGGCAGCATCTGCTGGCTGATCGGCATGTCTGCACACACAGAAAAGGAAAATGGAAAAGGCTCTTTTTTCAAAGATCAGCAACCTAGAAAAAGATAAATGAAAAGGCCCAAGAACAGAAGGCAGCTACAAAGATTAGAATGTGTGGAGCCAACTAAAAATCTCCCATACATTGTGTAGAAAAGTGCTTTGCATGGAAATAACCATAATCCATGCTCTCTAGAAAATGAGCACCATTGATTGCCGGCTGAGTGTTTGAGATTTAGTAGTGCCAAAGGAACAGTGAATCAGGTCCAGATGTCTGCATGTCACTATGATGCCCATATCTTCTACAAAATACAGAAAAGACATTTTTGCCTATACCTAAAAGGAGGGGCCTGGGGATCTGGGGCATCCCCAGTACATCTGTTCCAGTTAAAGCCAAAACAGAACCATCCGAATCTGGAGTCCCTTTTATTTCCCCCTGCCCTCAGGTGCCTGTGACAGGCCTGAGCATGCTAACATTTTACCCAACAGAATACTTTTTCCATTTTATTTGTCTTTAAATGATCCTTTCCTTTGACTTTTGCATTAAATTCTGGGACTTTAATATCCTCCTAGAAGCTCTTTTGCCTCTCAGCAGATATACCCTGAAGAAGCATCTCTGGGTCATAGTAGGATTCCTCTCTGCTTTTTCACCTTATTTGTTCCTCCATGCACAGAGATTAGGGTCTTGAGGCTCCAACCCAGCATTTTTCTCCTCCAAGTTACCTCATTGTCTACACACTTCCATTTCAGCTCACTTTTATCCTTTACAGTCCTTGTCACAATTGTCAACTCATTTGCTCTTTGTCTTCCCCACAGGAATGTCATGGATCTGACATTTTCTGTTTGTTTCTCTATGTATTCTTGTACTTCACATATTATCTGGAACATACTAGGCTCCATAAATATCTGTAGGAAAAAAACCTTTTAAATTCTATATTAATTGACAATTTCTCAGACACTATATTTTCTCTGCCCTCTACATTCTTCATTACAAAATGGGTATACTATATCACAGATTCTTGTGAAGGATGAAAACATGTTAGCAATTTTTGCTTATTGCACAGCATAAAATAAACACTTGGTGAATAGCTAGTTATGTTTGTGGAATAATCTTTAAACTTCTTTCAAGTTCATTATAGCGATATCAGAATCTGGCTTCTGCATGAAATACTCTCAATACGGTGCAGGAAGAGAGAGCAATTAGCATTCAATGACAATAAACATCGCTAGACGTTTTCTCATTTAAACTTTACAACTGCACCATAGGGTAAATAATTTTATACAAGTTTAAATATTTAAGATGAGAAACACTGAAGTTCAGACACACAATTTGCAGTTGATCACAAATAAAAAATAATGATTCCAGGATTTAACTGCAATTTGGAGTGTTAGATTCGGAAGTACCCATCCCCTCTGTTGTACTTTATGTCCTGCCCTGGATCAGAGAAGGAGACTTCTTTATTTATGAGCTATTGGAGATATTTTGGGGTGATACTCCTTCAACTTGCAAGGGAGTATTTCCACCTGTAATTGGGGCTTATTCATGCACTGGCAATTGCAGCCATACTGTTCTTCAATAGAGATGGAAATTGGCTGGATACATTCGTCAGAAGCAGGTCTTCCTTAGCAGCTGAGTCTATGACTTGTCGCATTATTAAATTCCTGTGGGTGTCATGAAGGATGAGCATTTTATTTAAAAATATAAAGAAGAAGATTTTATTACTGCAGCTTTACAGGATTATAGTTTACTGGAGGGTGATATTGACTTTCTCTAATTTTGTACCAAAAACTGACTAAATTTATACATTTAGAATATTGAAGAATCTGAGACTTAGAAGGAATAATTTGTCATGTGAGTACAAAGTTATTTTGGAGACATACTGTGGCTATAAAGCTCATGAGAAATGGTCATCATCACAATCACACACACATTTATGCCATTAGTATGAGGGAAATACGGGATATTTTTCTTCAGTAATGCTTTTAACTCTGACTCATAATGCCCATCCCTTTTATTTTTCCAAGGTCACTCTCCAAAGAATGCCTAACTAGATTCTATTTCAACTTTTAGTAAGGAAACAATAATTTCATTGTCAGAAATTATTCCTTCGGGATTTGATTTCTTTAAGAAAACAAGGTAAGTAGCATTTAATTGTGTTGATATTTATTATTGGTAAAACATAATAGGGAAGTCCTCCAAAGATGAAATAAAAGAAAATAATCAAATAAAACAAAGCTTAGTTTCAGCAATTAAATGGAAAAAGAAAAATGGGAAGCACATATTAGGCTCTATTCTCTCAAATGTCAAGTACCTTAAAAAACAAAAGTTATACAATCCAGAAATGGAAATTCTATTTCCTATTGTTGAAATTGGACAATCTTAGATAACCTTAAATTCTAAGAAAAACAAACAGCCAATCCATTTAATATGTTCCACCAGAAGAATTTGTAGAATGGCATGGCAAATGACCTGTTCCCAATTATAAAATCAAGGACGAACTTTCTTTCCCAGTGGTTTCAGGACCACATGGCCTAGCTGGCTAAATACTTCAATTCCAGTCCTACCTCTGACTCTTTGGAAATTTTGGGCAAATTATAAAATGTTCTTGGGCTTTAGTTTTCTCATTTGTGTGATAAAAGGACAAAATAAAATGAGAAAGGTTCTCTTCTAGTCATCAAATGATAAGTCCTCTCTTATAAAAGTTTCAGTAGATTTACTTTTTCAGTCTTTGAAAATGTGAAGGAATCATTTCAACAAATATATTGAACATTCATTCTTTGACTAGTACAGTGGAAGGAACAAAGAAACAAATCCCCAACCCAGATTCAAAGCTAAGAACTTTCCTTTGTGGTATTGAACCTAAAGTATGAGAATATACAGCTAATTTCTTCCAGCATGACATCACCACTACCTAGTAAGCCCACAGTAAAACTCTGAGCAGAACACAAGATTATTTTAGTCTTATTCTAAAGAATATCACACATCCAGTTTTACTCTTCTATCCCTGATGTGTATATCCCTGATACATATCAGGTTTCAGCAGACTTCTTTAAATGAGGGATAAGGACTAGATTCCTGGGATTCAGGATTACAAGAAGGTCATAAGGTTGCTGTTCTGACTCAAAGGATGGGAATCTGATATTATTCACCTAAACTGAATTCCCTTTAAATAATTCAAATCTTTTAAATGAGATAAAATGTAGTAACTGCCAATCTTCTGCATTTGTATTTATCAAATCAAGTTATCTAATTCAAGATAACATCTTAATAGAATATCATCAAGGATTCATGTCTGCTGCCTAGAAAATAAACTGTTCCCCTGTTAGTAGCAACAGGAAATGGCCCTGATGCAGCTCCAGATCACTCACTATGTCTGGGGTAAACCTCCTGGGGATTTTAGGGTCTTTATCATGTTAAAATTTTCTCTGGAGTAGCTGTGGGGAATTTAGGTGTGCAACCTGCAGTGTATAGTGCTGAATCCCAAAACACAAGTAAATGACTTGCCCAAAACGTTCCACATACGGGAGGAAGTAAACGTTGCTGTAAAAATCCCATCCAAACCACAAACACAGGCAGCCAAGGCGGTCTGCTGATAATACAGAGAGCAGGGAGTCCTGTTCTGCTGTCATCCAAACCCTGACACAGTTCCCACAGCTCCAGGGATGCCTTTGTCTCTTCCTGCAAGGTATCTGATTTAACCCTAACATACAACCGTTTTAGCCTTTTAATTGACTTTTCATCACATCTTTCCTTTCTCCATGGCCCAAGGCTGAGACAGAGCAATAAGAGAAAATACACATCCTTCTTAGGTTTGGAAAATCTGGTTCATGTTTAGCTCTTGTGATTATTCTCTAAATGACATTTGTCAAAGTCCTTTCACCACCTTGAAATTCAGTCCTTTTTTAAAAATTTTTAGAATAATGATAATTAGACAATCACTACCTTATTACTTCTCTTAGTTGTTTTTTTTGAAAAAAAAATGTAGTCACATATAAGATACTCCTTGTAAACCTCAAAGCAGTATTTAAATGTTAATTGGTCAGGGTTGACTATCTCATTAAAAACAATGGTTAGGTTTCAGTTTTTGGTTTCTTTTGCTTCTTGTTGTTTTAAGTGTCAATCAAATCAAAGTTTTCTTAACTTGTAGGTGACATCCAAAGATATGAGAGGTGGAGGAAGGGGCATCTGAATACTGGCTAATGGTTTAAAATATTCAAATTATGGTTGCATGTTTTTAATTTACCTGGATAACTAAGCTTTGGGTGTATAGGCTCAAATGTAAAAATTAGGTTGAAGAGTTCAGAATTAGTAAGGGAAGTACATTTATTTTGGAGTAGTTAGGATGGGATAAAGGGAGTAGAAGGTAACTGGAGATTTTGGAAAGAGGAAGAGGGACTTCTTTAGTTCCTTTAAGCCTCTAGGACTAAATATTTTAAATGAAATTAAAAAAAGATATTGTTGAAAATTGGGAAAGTCAAGAAAACCGGATAATGTACTAAAGATGAGAATACAGCAGAACTCAGCAGCATTGGTTAATACCCTAATTTTTCACCAATTCCATATTAGAACAATACTGTGGCAATATGAGACTCCTAGAGAATCCTAAGCATAGATATTGATATTACTGTACAAAAGACAGACAAAGCCCTCTACCACACCCACAGCCTTATGCATCTATCTTTTGTGGAAACTAACACACTATATAAGATTCATGCTTAACAGTATGGACAGTGACGAGAGCAAAATGAACTCACGGTTTAGGAGCCACAAGATAGCCTGAGGCACTATAGATTCAGCAAGATGGTTATTGCATAGGTTTCTTTGTCCTAGGATGGTTGAAAGGTGTATTGGTGGAGAAATTAGAAATGAGGAAAATCTGTTTCCTATAACCAAGATGATCAAAAATTTGGGCAAATTACTAATTATTTTAATTTAAGAAACAGAGGCAATTTCATAAGTTATCTAAAACCTCTATGAGTCCCTCCTTTATAGATTCCTTACCCAAAGCAACCAAAAGAAAAAAACAACAATAAAAAGCCCTAAACAGACTTGAAAATGTTGTTTAGTATTCAACATATTCAAAATGTGACTTATTACTTTTCTTCCTTCAGAGCAACCAGGCCCATTTTACCTTACCATTAAAAATTCTCTATCATATCTTAGTCCAAGTTCCTAAGAAGGAGAGGTATTCATCTCTATCCCTCATCAACACCAAGTTGCATAGATTATCCTTTGTACAACCTGTTGCTCTAATTCCTTGCCATTGTTACGAATGCCTTCATTGGCCCCAACATTCATTAAGTTATCCTACTCACCTCCGTTCCACAAACAACTGATTTTACAGCCACTGGAAAGTTGTTTAACCTCCATAAGCCTCAATTTGCCCATAATAAAGTTGAAGATTCATTTTTATTGATTTATGCATGTAAAACATTTGCTGGGCTCATCTAGCAATGAATAAAATGGTTAAATATCTTTGCTATTATGGAGTTTACATTTTAGTAGAAGATCCTAACAACAAAATGTAGGTCTGATAGTGAAGAGCTCTTCACAATAAAATAATGAATTATAAGTGGCTAGAAGGAGTAGGGAAGAAGATCACTGAAATTCTTCACTTACACATTTGAGTAAATATATGAAAGAAGGAAAAGTGTCAGTTCTCAATCTAATATGATGTCAAGAGAGCACAAGAGAACCTTTTAGATCACAGTGAGGACTGGGATTTTACTTTTGATGTGATAAGACACTCTTGGAAGTCTTTGATCCAACATACAACTATTATGATCTCTATGACTACTAAATTGTACAGAAGGTGGCAAAAGAAGAAAGGAGGGAGACCATTTTAAAGGCCAGTGTGACACCAGGGTTATGGTGATGGTGACCCAGACCAGGTATGTAGCAGTGGAAGTGATAAAAATTTGTCAGATTTTTGGATACATATGGACAATCAAACTGAACATGTGTATTAAAGGAGTAGACATTGATGTGAGAGAAAGAGAAGAATTGAAGATAATTGGTTTTGATTCTGAGAAACTACCAGTATAAAATGCAATTAAATGAGATGAGAAATATTGTGAGAACAGCACTTTGAGAAGGAAATATTTTGTTTCCTATTACACATTTAATTAATATGTCAATGAATGAGTCCAGAGTCCATAAGAGACGTCAGGGCTAAATATGTAATTTGGTGGGTCATCAGCGTGTAATCACTAAGAGAAGGGGCATAGAACCAAAAGCAAAAAGACCCAAGGGTTTATTCCAGGGCCTCTCCAACATTAGAAATGAAGAAATGATAAAATAGGTAAAAATTAAGCAAAGGACAAAAATAGAGGAAGGGACAGAACTAGAGTCAACTGGAATTATGTAAGTTGCCTACGTTGTTTGCAAAGTTTAATTTTATTAATGCAAAGTATAATGAGTTCAGAATATATTCTATATTCAGAATAAATATAGTTATTTTCCCTAGAGCAAAAAAAAAAAAATAATAATGCAAAACAGGTACCTAAAAGGTCAACATAACACATAAAATGGAATTCTAAATAAATTACTCAATTAGTTCAAATATACAGGAAAAGAGATAAAAGAATAAACAGGCAGGACACATAGACAAAAAACAGAATGGGAGACTGAGCTGATCAAATGAGAAATCACATTAAATGCAAATAGACTAATTTAAAAACTGATTATTAAACTCGAAAATAAAAGGACAAACATAAAATTTCATTTACAAGAGACAAACTTTAATAAATTTAAGGATACAGTGGTTTACAGGAAACATTTTAAAAAGTTGGTGTGACCTCAACACACTGCGCTGCACCTCAAGGTCTTCACCCAGCATTGCCAATACAGCCTAGGAGCACAGAGGGGTTAGCATTTCAGGGCAACCCTCCCTCAACCAGAGTGGACAGGAATTAGCAGATAAGTGCTCCAGTCTCATGTCATGGGGTCACCAGTTCTGGGAGGCATTTTACATACTCTTCAAAGGAAGTCATGGAACAAAGTAGCTCCCAGCATCCGTAGTAAAACCTTAATAACATGCCTTTATAACTTAATTATATACAGTTCCCTCCTTCCTGTACCATTCTTTACACACTCTCTTTGCTGCCTGCTCAGATTATATTTCAAATAAATAAAACTTCACCCAAGTTTTGTCTCAGGCTCTGCTCTCAGAAGAACTCAAAATAAGACAATAGTTATTTTCATCCTCATTTTAGAAAGAATTAATTCACCAACATAAGAAAAGATTTTTCCAATGTCATCAACCTCCTAAATGATATTATTGGAATTTCAGCAGAGATCTATTTGCTCGTATGACCTCTGTTTATTTCTTGAAAGGATCCTTCTGCTTCTCCATCACCTATTTGATAAAGACATTACCATGTAGTGGTTTGGGAGCCGGGATTTAGGGCTTTAGGAACCAGATTACATGGCTGCATCACCTGGAGGCTCTGAAAGCTTGAGCAGGTTCCTTCACATTTCTGTTATAAGAAAAATGGGCATAGATTTTGCTTTTGTCTCATTGGATTAAATAAATTAATTTTAATGTTCTTAAAATGGTGCTTGGCACATGATAAATATCACATTTGTTACTAAGTTTGTGCAAGAGCTGTGATGGTTGTTGCTATCACAATGCCACACCAAACTCTCTTCCCCAAGATTGAATCTTCATGTGATAATCTAGTTACATTCCCAGTGAACGTGAAGAGGAAAGAGTTAAAAAAGATCTCCCTTGCATCATACATACTCAGAGAATAAAGGGTTTAAAAAGGACTATATCTTCAAAATAAATTTATGCAGCACAAATAGAGTCAAACAATTTTGCAAAATGTTCACAACAGTTTACCTCCATGAGGAACACATACACATTCTACTTTGCAAAATGAATATAAG
Source organism: Geosciurus inauris (assembly GCA_004024805.1). Lineage (NCBI taxonomy): Eukaryota > Metazoa > Chordata > Mammalia > Rodentia > Sciuridae > Geosciurus > Geosciurus inauris. The sequence continues at coordinate 8,098 of PVHX01025674.1, read as the reverse complement.
TTGACAGAAGCCACATCTACTGAGAAGCCAACACTGTCCATTCAGTGTGAAGACCACTCCTCCTGCTACATCAGTCTCCATTACCTTGTCTGTTTTTATTTTCTTCATAGTATTATTTCTTATCTGAATTTATCTTGCTTATTTATTTGTTTACCTACCTATTTTCTCTATCCCCTAGGATAAAGCTCTATAAAAATGGAGAACTCAACTGTCAACTGTTTCCTGAAGCTTAGAATAGTGGGTGACACACAATAGGTATTCAATAGCTCTGGAGTAAATGAATGTACATAACAGTTTGATAATTCAACTACTATGGCTGGTCTACTTAGGGACCTTTACTATATCAGAGTGGCTCTGTTTGAGCTTTGCAAAGTTTTTCAGTTCACCTTAGGTGCATTAATTTTCCTCCAAAAGGACACTGTTGGTTCAAAATTTGTTGCATGTGAAAAATGCAACAAATTAAAATAAAACAAGATTCCAAGGGGAAAAAAATGTTGGTTGGTGTGGCTGTATCACTATCAGACAGAGTAAAATTTAAGACAAGGAACAATAACTTTCACACTTGCTCATGAGACATAATATGGTGCAATCACTTTGAAAAACTATTTGACAACTTTTTATAAAGCCAAGCATACAATCATACAATAACCCGGAGAGTCTATCCCATGATATCACCCAAGACAAATGAAAATAAATGTCCACACAGAGCATTCTTCCTCAAGAATGCTCGTTGTTGCTTCATTAATAAGAGCCAAAACCAGGAAACAACCCAAATGCCCATCTGTAAAAAAGAGAGGATACAATGGAATATTAAACAATAGGAAAAAGTGACCTGTTACATGCACCAACATGGATACACTCAAAAATATTTTTAAGCCAAAAGAGTCAGATATAGATAAGTATATAGTTTTGCTTTTATATCTGTGGGGTATTCAAAATCCTCAGATGTCTTTTATATACAATGGTATAGTACTTGCATGTAATCTATTCAGTTCCTCCTATTCTTTTAAATAATCTCTGGATTGCTTACAATTCTTTATAAAACGTAAATGGTATGCAAATAGTTGCTGTTCTAGTTTTATGGGCATGGCAAAGGAAGAAGCATAAATTTTATAGATGCAAATATTTTCTATTATTTTTGATCCAGTGTTGGTTGAATCCACAGATGCAGAGCCTATAGATGTGAAGAGTTAAACTCATATCATATATTCCATTTATATGAAGGTCAAAACCAGCCAAAACTATGTATGGTTGTAGAAATCAATACAGTTGTAATTTCTGTAGCAGACAGAATATAACCAAAGTGAAGGAAATATTTTACTTCTATTGGGTGTTGGTCATGTGGCAAATACATTAGTCAGAATGTATTCAGCTATAGACTTCATACAGCTTTATGTGTATAAAAATTACATGTCAATGTGGTATACTGTTTAAAAAGGAATTAACAAAGAGGAAGCAGTCACTAAGTTGGGAGAGAAATTATATGATGACCCAGAAACAAGTGAAGAATGTGTTTCATGATAGAAATGTACTGAGTACATCAAAGAATCTTCAGAATTGATCTACTGTGACAAGTACGAGTGACTGTGAGCTGACCATTGGAGGCAGCACGGTAGAAATCATTAATGACTGATTAAAACAATTTAGGTGAAGTGGTGGCCCCTGATCTTTAATGAAAGTTCAGAAGAGGAATTGGCAAACCACCATAGATTTTTAAGTAGTTGTTGTTGAGTAAAAGAGAGACTTAAGTTACTCTAGAAGAAAGTGTGGCTGAAAGAGAAATTTCTTTACTCAGAGAGAATAATAGCATGGAGCTCTGCCAATGGAAACAATCTAATAGGAAGGGAAAAATTGATAATAGAACAAAGGCTAAAGAAACTTTTGACTCACAGTCCTGAGTAGGTAGCCAGGGAAAAAATCTAGCACAACAATAAAAATCTCATAACATTTAACTAAATTCTTGCCTCTGTGTGTGTGTATGTCTGTGTGTAATAAAAATGAAGTAAGACAATGAATTTTGCTTAGCGTAGCATTTAAGCATATATAAGCTATTTTATTGAAATTTAACAGTCGACTCATGGTCCATTCCTTCCTCGATAGTTTGAGTAGTTCCAACTTTGTCATTCTAGACCACAATGGACTCATTGAAGCCCATAAATAGTCACATTTTGTATATGAGAATTATAATATAGTTTCATTTTATATTTTATATTGTTTGAATTCTTCTTTCTCTGAGATAATGACTTATTTATGAAGCCAGACACAGAGCTTGACCACAGAAAGTCTCTAGTAAACATTTGAAAAAATGAATAAGCCGGGGCTGGGACTGTAGCTCAGCGATAGAGCGCTTGCCTCACATGCGTGAGGCCCTGGGTTCGATCCTCAGCACCACATACAAAGCAATAAAATAAAGACATTGTGTCCATCTACAACTAGAAAAATATTTTAAAAAAAGAAAAAGAAAAAATGAATAAGCCACTGCCCTTTTCCGAGGAATGCGTGAATTTACAACCTTAAGCCTTATCAGGCCCCAGAAGGCTCTGAATCCCACTAGAAGCCTGCTGGTCTTTGAGAGATAGATGGAGCAGTTTAGTTAGTACCTTGTAGTTTTCAAAGTGCAGTTCTCAGAACAGCAGCAGCAGCAGCATCTCCTGGGAAATTGTAGGAACTGCAAATTCTTGGCCTTGTCCCAAGCCGCTGAATCAGAAACTGAAGGTGCACAGCCCAACAGCTGTAACTTAACAAGCCCGCCAAGTAATACTGATATACACTCAAGTTCAAGATTCACTGTTTTAACACATTCTTGGTGTTTAATTGTTTGGACTTGGAAGAGCCAAGGAAATGTTGAATTATACTATGATTATTAACCCTTGACTTTAGTAACACTGGCCCCATACTTCTTCTATTGACACATTTATTTATTTTCTTAGAAACTTAACATCATTTCTTTCTCCTGTGTTTACTAAACATGATTTTCATTTAAAGACAAATTCACATTCAGATGTTAGGAGTTTTTTTTTATTATTCCTGGGTGGTAGTGGGAAAAGAGACTTTTCTGTTTCTAAAGGCATAGACATCATAATTTCTAAATCATTCAGGTCCTTGCTGATGGTCTTTACAAGCAACTCAGGTGAATTCGATTCTGCGGAATCACCGCTGCTCTGGAAGTGTGCAGGTGACATGCTGACTCTATAGATTATTGCGGAGTCTTGAGAAGGACCAGAGGTAGGAAAGCACAATATAGAAGAAGCTCTGACCTTCAGGTTCTACTCCTATGATACAGCTTTGTACAAGTTATTTAATATTCCTTGATCTATTTTCATGCCCAAAACATAAAGAAATTTGATTTTTATTGATTGTCAAATAGGACATGAATTATAAAAATTAAATTGAAGTTTCAATGTCTCCTCCTACCTAATTCTTTCCAAAGAACGATGTCTCATTATGAGAATTGTGCTTTTGCTCCCCTGGACTAAGAACACTGGATCCTGTATCTTTAAGGTCCCTTCAACTCTAGGATCCTATAGCTATTGCATATCTGGAAAACAAAATCTATTACTAAAATATGTAATGATGGTAATGATTGCATATAATAATAATTTCGATATCAGCACATCTTATTGCTACTGTCTCTATTGACACAGAGATGTGCTCTTAAAAATAGCTCTAAAAATAATTTGTTCATAAATGAAGAAAAAAGTTATTTATGATTAAAAGTGAACAAAACACAGTAAAATCACAAAATGTCCTCTGTGACAAAAGTATAGATAATATTATGTCCTTAAATAGCTGATAATCTAGTTTTTTGAACTGCAGAATGAATTGACAAATATTTTCATGTGTGCAGGAGAAATGAGAGTGCCATATGTGATATTTAACAAATCGCCACAAATTAAATGTTACAGAACAATATCCAATTGTTGTCTCATAATTCTGTAGGTCATGCATCCACGTGGGCTAAACTCAACTATCTACTTGGGGTCTTATACACTGACATCAAGAGGTTGATGACACTGGGATTTTATTTGAAAAATTTTGAGACGAATTCACTTGCAAATTCAGGTTGTTGGCAGCACCCAGTTTCTTGAAGTTGTAGGAATGACAGCTTGGAGCCACAGTCTGCTTTAAGAAGCCACGAGCATTCCTTGGCATGTGTCCCCATCCATCTCGAAAGCCAAAAAAGGGGCATCTGATTCCCCTTGTACTTTGAATCTCTAAACTTAGTTTTGCCACAAAGCCTGGAAAACCCTGCTTCTAAAGAGTTAATGTAATAATTTTATGTCCATCTAGAAAATTGTCCTTTAGCCATATGAGGTAATATAATCATGGGAATGATGGGCCATCTTATCTCACCATCACTCAAGGGGAAGGCTTTGGGGAATAGTTTCTTAACATTTTGTCAATCTTATTTCTTCTTCTCAGTGAAAAGCAAGCTCTGCTCTAAAGCTGTACTCTCTAAGAGAGTTTGAGGGTACATGATGCCAAAACCAGAAGACACTCAGGACAGATGAGACCGAAGAGAGGTAGCTGCTGGGTAACGTGTTACATGGCAATCTTTCTTCTTTGCACAAGCTTTTCCCTGCCCTGCTTTCAGACAGCTGGGGCTCTGATGTTTTTTCACTCTCTCCCTATCTAAGACTGCAGGGACAGATCTAGCTGTTTTGACAGTTGCGTATGTGAAAGCACTAATAAAAGCCAAGGTGTTAATATTTGTAAAGCTATTTTCAACCTCATTGTTAATCAGGATGTGAGTAGCTTTTCCCATGTTGAAGTTTTGGAGTTTAAGAATAAATAACAGGAGTTTAAGGGGACAAGTTCCATTCCAGTGCTCCTGAAATTTTACCCCTCAAAAGCCCCCAAAGTCACCAGGCTATTTAGATATAAAGTTTGTTCTAAATTTCAACTGGTACCAAAGCCTTCTCTCCAAATTTGGCAAAAATCACTTGGACTTCTCTTTCTGGTGAAATATATTAAATTGGAATTTATGGATGGGTATCCAAGTGTGTTCTTACTGCTTCTAAGAGCTCTCAACCAATCAGATGCAAATGTCAGATTGTACTTGGAGAGGCACAGAGCTAAAGCCAGAGGGCTAAAGTTTAGGAAAAATGGACTTTTTGTGGCTCCCAGACTCACTATTCTGGGCTATGAGCTCATTCCAATATTACTGAGATCCAGAACTCATCAACTTCCAAATGCTAAAGTAAAATCAGGGAAATGTCATCAAGTTGTTAACCATTATTATCTATTAAAGTAGCCTACTGAAGATGGGAAAATCACCTAATAAAGCCAATCTTTCTTCTTTATATCATCTAGAACTGTCAAGACTCCAATAAATTACAATGGACCCAACTTAAAACCAATGACCTGCATATTATATACTGAAAATCCTTCTTATCTCAGCATGTAACCAACAGCAGATTTGTCAATTAAGATGAGAGAATGTCAAGGTTAAATGTTTCTCAAAAATTCAGATGTCTACCTTTCAAGTTCAAACCACTTGAAATGTCTGCTTATTAACTATTGGCAAATGCACTTTTCTATTTCTACAAAAATATAAATTTTACAAAGAATTCTTAACAGAGAGTACAACTGTACAATGATAGTATGCTAAATGGTTTATAAAAAGAAACATATTGGGGCTGGGGTTATGGCGCAGTGGTAGCGTGCTCGCCTCGCACGCATGAGGCACTGGGTTCGATCCTCAGCACTACATAAAAATAAAATAAAGATATTCTGTCCACCTACAACTAAAAAAATAAATATTTATAAAAAATAAATAAATAAAAAGAAGCAAATTGGGTGAAAATATATAAATCCTTTAGAGAGCCTCCAAAGTGGCCCCATTTTATTTTTTAAATGTTTTCCATATTTTTTGGTGCATTTTAGTTGTACACAATGGTGGGATTTGTTATGTATTCCTGCATGCACATGATATATCAATATAATTTTGCCAATATCATTTCCCAGTATTTAACAGTGAAATCTCTGACAAGCTTTCTCTCCAAGTCTGTTTCTTTATTTAAAAAATATGGATAATAACAATGTACTTATGATTATATTGAAAATTTTACTAAGATGAGATAACGCATTGAAAGTACCTATAATAATGAATGGTGAATAAATCAAAGTTATTACTGAGATCTATATTACACATTGTTAATTCATTAACTCAATATTTAATAAGCATCCATTTTATAAAGGCATTAAAGTAGACATGTAATTTGATAATAAATAGAATAAACCTGGTATTGGCTCTCAAGGAATTTGCAATATATGGGCAGAAACAATTAAATAAGAAATTATAATATAGTTATTAATAGAAGAAATATGTGGTTTAATGAATACACAGAGCACAGACTGGACCAATATGCAATGGTCCAGTAGGTTTAGAAATTCAGGAAAGGCTACTTAAAGGAAATAACACAAAAATTGCATTCTGAATGATAACAAGAAATGTTAGGCTAAGTGATAGAAAATTCTCAAATCAGAGGGCACAGGATATGCAAAATCTTCAGGGAGAAAAAATATTGTGCATGTCAGTTTGTGAGAATAATTCAGAATGGATGAAGCATAGGGGTTGAATGAAATTCAGTGAGTATAACTTTTCTGACTAAAATGGTTTGGATCTGGAATGTCCCACAAAAGCTTGTGTATTGAAGATTTGGTCCCTAATGCAACTATGTCCAAAAGTGGGGATTGGGGAAACAATTAGATTATGAGGGTTCTGATCTCATGGGTGTATTAATTCATTGATAGTTAGATGAACTACTTGAAGGAAGTAGAGGCTAAAGCAGGTGGAGCATGATTGGAGGAATTAGGTTGCTGGGGGCATGCTCTTAGAGACTATATCTGTCCCCAGCCCTTCCATACCCTTTCTGCTCCCAAGCTGCCATGAACTAAGAAGCCCTTCTCTGCCATCCTCTCCCATACCAGACTGAAACATCTGAAAGCATGAGTTGAAATAAAATTTTCTCCTCTAAGTTGTTCATATCAGGTATTTCAGTTACAGGGATAAAATACTGACTCACTGTCCCTACCTCATTATATTCTTGGGAAGCTTTGATAGGTCATAGCAAGGAGAAGCAGATGAAAATCCAAAACAGATATGATAATGAAATTATTTTCAGTTAAATATGGTTTTCATATCTGTGGGAAAAGACACCTAGATTCCAATAGGAGATATCAGAGAGAATTACTGTGTACCCATAAATGTTCCCTGCACTAAAAAGAAAGAGTCTAATCTTTCCATAAAAAAATATGAACAGATTTTTCTCTTCATGTGTACTGGTGGGATTGGTTAGGGAGTCAGAAGCTTCTAGCACATCTTGTGAGAGTTTGATTAAGGTTAATCCCTAGGCAGAAATGATGGCCATGTCTCCCAGTAGAGATAAGGGCCTGTTAGGTGTTGATACCCAGACTTCAAAGTCTTTGGCTTCCATGCACATCAGCATCACCCTTCTAGTTCTCTGTGTCTCAATAGTAATGGTGGGGGCTCCACTCAAAGATACTTCCAGCATTTCTTTCTATGTGTTCCTGACTGCTTTCTCGGTTAAACTTTCCCATTCCATTTTTTCTCCAATATCTTAGAAAGTGCTTACTTGGCGGTTGGACATTTTAGTAGGAAACTCATGTTACAGGCTTTGTAACAGTGAACTTGTGTTAGAGTTAATTTCCTTGTAAAAGAAAACTACAACTGCCAGTTCATGCTGGGTCTACCTAAAGGGATTTAAAAAAATAGCCTAAAAATAAATGCAAATAATGATTGTGTGGTGTAGAGTTGTATATCTAAACCTTAGCATTTCATCTTTCATGAAAACCCCAAAGTCTAACACAATAAACATTAAACCAGCCTACCATGGCTTTTCCTGGCTTATTTGACCAAGGATTCCTGTGAGCATACTTGGTCGGCTAAGCAATTGCTAAATTTGAATGAAAAATGAATGCAAATACTGTACAAGCCTCACAGAGACTTCTTGGATAACAGAATTTATAGCTAAATTAAATAGCTGCTATGGTTACAAAGGCATCACCAAGGAGTCTACTCTTGGCCACTTACTAAGAGCCAAGGTGGACAAATCAATTGATCAGAATTTATATA
>PVHX01025673.1:0-21969 GCA_004024805.1 Geosciurus inauris | reverse complement strand
CCCCTGGGTTCAATCCCTGGTTCCAAAAAAAAAAATATTCTGTGAACCTCCTATAGGTGGAATCATGCAGTATTTGTCCTTTTGTGTCTGGTTTATTTCATGTAGAAGAATATCTCCAAGGTCCATCAGTATTGTAGCACATGTCAGAACCTTAGTCTTTTTTTCCTTTTTTTGGTACTGGGGATGGAATTTAAGGGCATCAACCACTGAGCCACATCTCCAGCCCTATTTTGTGTTTTATTTAGAGACGAGGTCTCACTGAGTTGCTTAGTGCCTCGCCATTGCTGAGGCTGGCTTTGAACTTGCAGTTCTCCTGTCTCAGCCTCCCAAAGTGCTGGGATTTACAGTCGTGTGCCACCACACCCAGCCCTGCTTTCGGGTTTTCTTTCTTTTTCTTTTTTTTTTTAGTTGTAGGTGGACACAATATCTTTATTTATTTATTTTTATGTGGTGCTGAGGATCGAGCCCAGTGCTTCATGCATGCAAGGCAAGCACTCTACCACTGAGCCACAACCCCAGCCCCCTGCTTTCTTTCTTGACAATATCCTCTGACCTCAGAACAAATGAGCAGATCAATCTTAGCCTCTTGCTGTTTGTTGGGTCAGAGCTGATGTTGTCCCACTTGGGCAGCTCTGTGTTGGTCCAGACATTCAAGGGTTAGCTGCAGGATTTTCCCAAGAGATCAAGAACAGCTCAAATCCTGATTTTACTCTAATGATCCAACCCTCTGGAAGATTAGAAAACTCTTGCTTTCCTTTAATCTGAAAGGAGCTTAGCTAAACTCCTGCCCCATAGTAGGTCTTAGTTTCTTCTTCCTCCAACTCCTAGACAACCTGACCTGGTCTTTATAAGGTCTCTGAATCATTCATTCATTCATTCAGAAAGTATTTATAGCACCTATTGTGTGTGAAAGGCTGTGCTAGGGCCTGAGAATCAGAAGAATAAGCCACAGATTTGGCTGTGGAGATGGACTGGGCGGGGAGAAGGCAGTGAGGTCTTAGGAGTTAAGAGCATGGGTTTCGAAGGAGGTTGTCTAGACTCGAATCCTAGTTCCACCAATTGCTAGCTGTGTGACTTTTGCATGTTATATAACTTCTTTGTGCCTCAATTTCCTCATCTGGCAAAGAAAATAGCAGTAAAACTTACCACACAGGGCTCTTATGGAAATTTCATGAGCAATTAGAACATGGCCTGTTACTTAGGAAGACTCAGTAAGACCCTAAAAAGGGCTGGGAAGTTGAGGATGTAGCTCAGTGGTAGAGCACTTGCCTAGCATGTGCAAGGCCCTGGGTTCAGTCCTCAGGACTGCAAAATAAAGGAGGGTGGGGGGGTCGGGCTGGGAATGTAGCTCAGTGGTAGAGCCCCCTTGAGTCTAATCCTCAGTACCACACACACACACATACACACAAAAGACAGCCTTAGGAAGAGGAACTGTTATCAGCTCTATTACAGATAAAGAAACTAAGTCATGGGTAGGTAGATAGGTAGATAAGTGTAATCAGGCACAATAACATTATCTTCTGGGAAGGGGAGGAAAAGGGAAATATGTTAGGATAGGGCTTTTATTTAGGTGAGTTGTTTTTTTTTTTAATCTGAAGCAAAGTGAAGTTTTAGTTTCTGTTGATATAGGTCATAGGTATGTGGATTGCTATTTTCTGTATTTGCCTTAAGTTTTGAAATATTTCCTAATTCTTTTTTTTTTTTTTTAGTTGTAGATGGACACAATACCTTTATTTATTTATTTATTTATTTTTATTTTTTTAATGTGCTGAGGATCGAACCCAGTGCGTCACACGTGCTTGGCAAGCACTCTACCACTGAGCCACAACCCAGCCTCATTTCCTAATTCTTATTTGAAGTTTTTCTTGAGGTAGTTGTAGATTCATATGCAATTGTAAGAAATATTACAGAGGTCTCATGTACCCTTGCTCCTTTCCCCCAATGGTCACATCTTATAAAACATAGTGCAAGGGTTGGGGTTGTGGCTCAGCGGTAGAGTGCTTGCCTAGCACGTGCGAGGCACTGGGTTCGATCCTCAGCACCACGTAAAAATAAATGAAATAAAAGAATTATGTCCAACTACAACTAAAAAAAAATTAAAAAAAAAAAAACATAGTGCAAGCCAGGTGTGGTGGTGCACGCCTATAACCCCAGTGGCTTGGGAGGCTGAGGCACGAGGATTGCGAGTTCAAAGCCAACCTCAGCAACGGCGAGGCACTAAGCAACTCAGTGAGACCCTGTCTCTAAATAAAATACAAAATAGGACTGGGGATGTGGCTCAGTGGTCGAGTTCAATCCCTGGTACCAAAAGAAAAAAGAAAAAAAAAAACAACTATAGTGCAAGATACTGACATTGATACAATCCACCTATCTTACTTAGATTTTCTGTTTTACTTATACTCGCCTGTGTGTGTGTGTGTGTGTGTGTGTGTAGTCTATGTAACTTTATCCTGTGTGTAGGTTTATGTATCCACCACCACAGTTAAGGGACTGACTGGTTCCATCACCACAAGGATCCTTATATTGCCAACTTAACAACTACACCTACCTTCCTAAACACACACCATCCCAAACCCTTGGCAACCACTAGTCTCTTCTGTTTTGGTTCTCTACTCTGTTTTGTCATTTCATTATTATTTCGGTGGAATCATACAATGTGTAACCTTTGAGATTGGCTCTTTTCACTTGGGATAATTCCCTGGAGAGCCATCCAAGTCATCGCCTGTGTTGATAGTTGACTCCTTTTTATTGCAGTAGTATTCCATGGTACGGATGTGCCAGTCTGTTGAACCATTTACTTGTTGATCTACATCTGGGTTGTTTCCAGTTTAGGGCTGTTAAGAGTAAAGCTGCTGTGAACATTAGTGTAAAGATTGGTGTATGAATATAAGCTTTTATTTCCTTGGGATAAATGCCCAAGAGTACCATTGCTGGGTCCTAGGGTAATTGCATGTCTAATTTTATAAGAAACTAACTACCAAACTGTTTTCCAGAGTGGCTATGCCTGTTTCATAATGTTTAGAAAAGGATTTTGCTGACCGGGGCAGGTATTCCAGGTAGAGTGAAGCAGTGTGTAAAGACCTGGAGTGTGAAAGTGTGTTATCAACTCATGGAGCAGCAAGGTGTTCCATGTTTCTGGGATGGAGCCTGGGTTTAGCTGAAGAGGGAACGTAGGTTACTCCTCATTCTGTCAGTCAACACATATTTACTAAGCTCTTGTCTGTGCCAGGTAATCTTCTAAGCACATCAGAGGCACTGTCTCCACAGGCCTGGGCCCAACAAAAGACAGATGTGAAATATTGCAAAACACATACAGTATAAATGGAGAAAGAGAGTCCTGGGAGGTTATGGTGGGAGCATCTGCAGACCTTTGGTACATCCCATAAGGGCTGGGACCATGCCAGTCTCTTCCTGGGTCCCAACACATAGAAAGCAACCAATAAGTATTTGATAAGCATTGAATGAAGGATCTAATCCAGTGTACACAGTCCCTGTGAATGTGACCCAGCCGTTGCCTCTGTAAGCAGCTGCACGTCTCAGTCTCGCCGTGTGGGTAAAAGGGCAAAGGCTTGGTCCAGACACCCCACCCTGGAGTGAATTACCGCACCACAGATTGGAAGCCAGCATGACATATGAAAGGCTGGAATGCTCTATTGTAAATTTTTAATTGTTAAACAAGCAAAGAGGGTTGTAAATTCTGTGCGGCGGGACAGTATTGCATATTGTGCCTGTTGCCACCACTGAAGTTTCTTATCAGCCCGTTGGGATTTCACAACCTCTTGTGCTTCTTGCATATTACAGGGGCCCCTCTGCGGGGTCTCTGGGGCATGGTGCAATACTGTCCTCTTCTCTGTGGGGGTGGCAAGCAGGCTCTCTTTGAACCTTCTATCTGACTTTTCCCCATCCCATCTAGATTTTCCGCAAAGGAACATCCCGTGCTCGCCCTGCCGGGGGCTCCAGCCCAGTTCCCTGTCCTGGAAGAACACAGGTCCCTCCAGAAGTACATGGTGTGGTCAGACGAGATGGTGAAGATGGGAGAGGCCCAGATCCGTGCCCACCTCATCCGGCCCTATGTGGGCATTCATCTGCGCATTGGCTCTGACTGGGTAACTTCCCCTTCCTTTCCCTGGCTTACTTGACATGTGCCTGAGCTGAGCAGCCATGTCTACAGGGATTGACCCCAAGTCCCAGCCAGGGCAGAGAGCTCACCTGACCAAGTCTATGGAATTGTGTTCCATGATTCTGGCTACAGCACCCATCAGAAGTGTGACTCCAGAGCAGTCTGTTTTATAGATGGATAAACTTAAGTATCAAGCCAGAGTCTGGGTCAGGCAGCAGGTTGAGAGAGGCCCACAGCCTAGGAGTCCTCTATCCCCACAAGTTAGCTAGTGGCCTTCTTGTTGAAAAACAGCTATGGACTTGGGTGGGACTCCCAAGAATAGGAGGATGAAGATGTCATCCTCCCAGACTTTGGAGGCTGCTTAAATATACAGAAACCTCATCAAATTACCTTCCATGTGAAAATCACAGAACCAGTATAGACAGTCTGCTTAAATTTACATAAGGAGATGTGACATATAGATACATTAGGAAGTGTTCATTGTTGAAAATTGAAAAATACCACAATGTGTAGAAATTACATTAAAAATCATTCTTAGTCAGTTGATGAGGTAATCTCACTTACCACTGGTCTCTCTCCCTGTCCCGCTTCCACAAGGAAAAGGAGCCAGGCCAGAATATTTTGAGTGGTTTCAGCCAAACATTCAAGGAACAGCTCCCATCTGCACTTTCCTAGAATGTAAAATGATACAAAGATAAAAGATGCTTTTTTTTTTTTTTCTGGTACTGGAGATTGAACTCAGGGGCACTCGACCCCTGAGCCACACCCCCAGCCCTATTTTGTGTTTTCTGTAGAGATAGGGTCTCACTGAGTTGCTTAGCATCTTGCCATTGCTGAGGCTGGCTTTGAACTCGCGATTCTCCTGTCTCAGCCTCCCTAAGTGCTGGGATTACAGGCTTGCGCCACCGCACCTGGCTAAAAGATGCTATTTTTTAAAAATATTTATTTTTTAGTTGTAGGTGGACAGAATATCTTTATTTTTATGTGGTGCTGAGGATCAAACCCAGTGCCTCACACGTGGTAGGCAAGCACGCTACCACTGCACCATAACCCCAGCCCGAAGATGCTATTTTTTTTAAAAGATAGCATAACACTAGCTAAATTCAGATAAGGTCAACACAGAAAATTATAGCCATTTTCACTGATCAACATAGATGCACATATCCTAAGTAAAATGTCAGCAAATAAAGTCCAGTAACATACTAAAGAGCATAAGACATACAGGTAAAATGTATCCCAATAATGTGATGCAATTCCTGGTTTTAACACCCAAAGAAGAAAAATCATGATGATCTCAGTAGAGGATAAGCAAGCATCTGATAAAAGAAAGTCAATACCCCTTCATGATTAAAAAAGAAACTGGGCTGGGATTGTAGCTCAGTGGTAGAGCGCTTGCCTCCCATGCGTGAGGCCCTGGGTTCGATCCTCAGCACCACATACAAAACAATAAAATAAAGACATTGTGTCCATCAACAACTAAAAAAATATTTAAAAAAACAAAACAAAAAAAAAAAACAACTCATAACCAGCCAGGAATAGAATGGACCCACCTTAACTTGATAAAGCTTATCTCTCTGGAACCCAGAGCAAACACTTACCTCCCGGGGAGCTATCACAAGTGTTTCCACTGGTCAGGGATCAGATAAGCCTGTCCCTTATCACCACCACTCTTCACAGTTCTACTCAATGTCCCAGATAATGCAGTGGGACCAAGAAAAATTTTTTTTACAACACCAGTATCCCACCATTCAGAAATAATCACCATTACTCCCATGATTCACTTCCCTCTTCCCGTGTGCTTATAAAAAAATACAGTTGGGGGCTGGGGTGTAGCTTAGTGGTCCAGCATGTGCTCAGCCTGCACAAGGCCCTGAGTTCATTCCCAGCCCACACACCAAAAAAGCGCAGCTGGGCTCCTCCTGCATCGCTTGTGCTCTTCTCCTCACGAATTCTTCCTGCCGGGGTAGTTGCTCTCTAACTCTGCCCCTACCCCTCCTGCAGAAGAACGCGTGTGCCATGCTGAAGGACGGGACTGCAAGCTCGCATTTCATGGCCTCTCCACAGTGTGTGGGTTACAGCCGCAGTACAGCTGCCCCCCTCACCATGACCATGTGCCTCCCGGACCTACAAGAAATCAGGCGGGCCGTGAAGCTCTGGGTGAGCGCGCTCAAGGCCCAGTCAGTCTACATTGCCACTGACTCTGAGAGTTATGTGCCTGAGATCCAACAGCTTTTTGAAAAGAAGGTATGCATGGCCCCCAAGGGACTGCGGCAAGAAGGGAATGAAGGACAGTGCCAGCCAGCCCCCTGCTCTCACAGTGTGCTCATGTTCTCCCCCTACCAGCCTTTTGCCTAAGCACTCATTCCTCTTCATTCCCACCTTCCTTCCAACCCCAGCTTGAACATCTCTGCAGATTCTTCCTGTAGCTTATGGGTCCTTGCTGGGAGCACTTAGGGCACTTTCTGTCTTTTCTTGAGGCACTTTCTAGACTGTCTGAGACTAGTGTGGAAATATGTTATATTTCTTTCCAGAAATTGTGGGTTCCTTGAAGGCTGAACCCTACTCTTGTATTCCCCAGTGTCTAGCCAAGTGCTTTGATCTCTGGGGCCTGAGACCCTGCCTTACTGCCACCAGTATCTAGAATAGTGCCTGACACACAGTGCACATTTGGTTGCATAAAGACATATAGTGGGCCCTGGGAAGAGATCCAGTGCAGCAGAGGGATTAAACACATAGACTCTGGAGCCAGAGAATTGGATTCAACTCACTGAGCAGCCTTGCAAACATTATTTGACCTCTCTGGGTTTCTGTTTCTGAATTTATAAAATAGGACTGAATAACACCTGACATAAGGGAATTGTAAGGATCAGGTATAAAAAATTAAAATGTACCAGGCGTGGTGACACACAGCTGTAATCCCAGTGGCTCAGGAGGCTGAGGCAGAAGGATCACACATTCAAAGCCAGGCTCAGCAACTTAGGAGACCCTGACTCTAAATAAAAAATTAAAAGGGCCAGGGTTGTGGCTCAATGGTAAAGTGCCTCCGGGTTCAATCCCTGGTACTGAAGACAAAAAAAGTTTCTCACTACAAAATAAGTACTTAATATAGTTAGCTATTGCCACATGCAATGGCACACCATTGGAATCTCAGGTACTCAGGAAGCTGACGCAAGAGGAGTGCAAGTCTGAGGCCAGCCTGAGCAACTTAATGAGCCCTCTGTCTCAAATAAAACAAAAATAAAGAGGGAATGGGGATGTGGCTCAGTGGTAAAGCACTCGCCTAACTTGCTTGAAGCCCTGGGTTCAACCCCCAATACCACCAAAAAATGATAATAATAAAGTTAGCTCTCATTAATAACAGAAATAGTTGGTTGATAAATAAAGGAACAATCTTTTGTGCTTAGTGAATGTTGAAGGAAGCTTTGAATAAATGTTTAAGGAAGTATGTGCATAAGTAGTGGAATGTGAGCCAGGTGCAGTGGCACACGCCTGTAATCCCAGCACTTAGGGAAGCTGAGACAGGAGAATCATGAGTTCAAAGCGAGCCTCAGCAACGGCGAGGCGCTAAGCAACTCAGTGAGACCCTGTCTCTACCTAAAACACAAAATAGGGATGGGGCTTAGTAGTTGAGTACCCCTGAGTTTAGTCCCTGGTACCAAAAAAAAAAATGTGGCAGATTGTGTTTGGTAAATGTAGTGAAGAGTAGGTAATGAGAAAGTATAGATCAATAAAATGGCTGAATTAATGGCAAACATTCAGTAAGGCATCGAATGAATGAAAACCATAAAGGCTGGGCAGACCTTAAGAGGCAGACATTGGGAGCCAGGGGCTTTATGTCAACAGGCTCCTTTCTTTTACCATGACACAGACAGGAAGCTCCAGCGGGTGGAGGAAGTGCTGGGTCCGTACATTTTGGCCTCCTAGCCCCCATTTAACAGGAGATCACAGCTGGGAGACAGCGGGTGTCCTCTCATCCTGCACCTCCATTCTATGGCTGAGGAAACCTAAGTCCCAAGAAGGGACAGAATGTACCCAAGAGGTCCCAGAGCTAATTATAGTGACCATGACACAGAGTGGGTAAGTTTCAGGTGTAGGTGGAATTGTTTGGGGGATTTTGGCCATGAGTAAACTGGTATTGTTTCTTTGCTACGATCCACATAGCAAGATGGTGGTTTTTGTTACATCAGAAATCTCAGTGGAACAGCAAAGCATTTTCAGCCCAGCTCAGCCCACAGCCCTTCGCCTCTGTACTAAATTGAAGCATTTGGAGAGTCCCAGGGAGTTTTTTGAGAGCTTTAGAGTTGATGGTTTATTACGCCTTGAGCCTTTTGCTGTTTTCTATCTCCGGTTCCTGTGCCAGTCTTCTCACTTCTTCCCAACTCCTCAGCCCTCTTCTCCGTGGGCTCAGATCCCTCCCTTCCTTCTGAATTAACCTTTGCCCCTCCATTGAGCTGGGCCAGTGCTCAGTCAGGGATACTGATAATTAAGATGGGCTCCTGACCTCCAGGGCTCACAATTTAGACCCAAGTAGAGAACTGTATGGTGGGGAAGGGGTATTGGGGGGAGGCATTTCCTTCTATCATTTGTCCATTCAGCAGATGCTTACTGAGGCAGGCTCTGGCTGGGCCTGGCCAGCACAGCAGTGGAGAGTGAACTGACACAGCTCTAGCCCCAGTCAGGTGCAGGACACAATATTAGCCAGAGAATCACTAAAGAATGAAAATCATAAACCAGGATGTGTGCTCCAAAGCAGAGCAGAGAGGTTCTGTAAGAGCTCAGAGGAGATGACCTTGGCCCAGATTGGGGACAGAGAGAGCTTTCCCAGGGAGAAGCCACTTGAGCTGAGAAGGAAAGGGTAAGTAGGAGCTAATACCCTGGCCTTGCACAGTGGGGAACACCTATAACCCCTGCTTCTCAGGAGGCTGAGGCAGGAAGATCAAAAGAATAAGACCAGCCTGGGCAACTTAGCAAGACCCTGACTCAAAAAGGACTGGGGCGGGGCTGGGGTTATGCCGCAGTGGTAGCGTGCTCGCCTAGCACGCGGGAGGCACTGGGTTCGATCCTCAGCACCACATAAAAATAAAATAAAGCTATTGTGTCCACCTACAACTAAAAAATAAATATTAAAAAAAAAAAAAAGGACTGGGGGTGCTGGGATATACCTCAGTTGGTAGAGTACTTGTCTATCATGCACAAAGCCCTGGGTTCAATCCCTAGCACCACAATAAAGAAAGAAAGGAAGGACTGGGGATATAGCTCAATGGTGAAGCATCCCTTAGTTCAGTCCCTAGTACTAGGAGAGAAAACAAGAGGATGTATCCCAGACAGAGGGAACAGCACGTATAAAGGTCTTTAGAAGGGGTGGGAGGGAACCTGGTAGCAGCTAGAGTTTAAGGAATGGCAGAGAGCAGTCTAAAAGGTGTTCTGAGAAGAGTGTTGTGGGGCACATTTGTGATCTGTCACCTTTATCTGAACGGCAATAGGGCACCTATTGTCAGGGGAAGGACAGGGGCAGAGGTGTCTTAAAAATTTCTTCTGAGCCGGGCGCGGTGGCTCAAGCCTGTAATCCCAGCACTTCAGGAGGCTGAGACAGGAGAATCGCAAGTTCAAAGCCAGCCTCAGCCATGGCGAGGCACTAAGCACCTCAGTGAGACCCTGTCTCTACATAAAACACAAAATAGGGCTGGGGATGTGGCTCAGTGGTCGAGTGCCCCTGAGTTCAATCCCCAGTATCAAAAAAAAAAAAAAAATTTCCTCTGGCTGCTCTGTGATGAGCAGGCCAGGAGAGCCAATGAGGGACAGTGAAGAGGCTGTTGCAGTGGGTCACGTGGGGGTTGACAGTGGCTGGACCCAGTGTGGGACAGCTCCTCACAGGAAGGATCCATCTTTGGGGAGAATGTTGGCAATCGATTGAACAGGACTTGGAGCTTGGAGTGGGTATGTGGAGAGATATCCACACAGCAGAGCTGAATGGGTGGGCACTGTCTGCTTAGAGCCAGGATTTGCTGAGGGAAGCCCATCAGGCCAGGACTTTATGAGAAAGGTAGACTATAAGCTGAGATCTGAGAGTTTGCTTGGGATTTTCTTTTCCCTCTTTTGGTGCTGGAAATGGAAGCTGGGGCCTTGTACATGCAAAGAACACACTCCACAGAGCTACACCCCTGCCCTGGTCAGGATCTTTTTTTTTATTGGTACCGGGGATTGAACTCAGGGGTACTCAGCCACTGAGCCACATCCCCAGCCCTATTTTGTGTTTTATGTAGAGACAGGGTCTCACTGAGTTGCTTAGCTCCTCGCTGTTGCTGAGGCTGGCTTTGAACTTGTGATTCTCCTGTCTCAGCCTCCCAATGTGCTGGGATTACAGGCGTGCACCACTGTGCCTGGCTACCCTGGTCAGGATCTTAATGGGTAGAAAAGGGAGTTTCAAGCAGAGGCAACCAGAGTGGTGCATTCTGAGCCAAGGCTGGAGGGCCTAGAGCAGGAGGGTACAGCTAGGATGCACTCCTCTCACGCTTAACCCCATGTCTTCATCCTCTCTGTTCTTCCTTTTGTCTGTAACCTCAGCCCTAGGGACAAGGTTGAGCCTGTGGCCTGCAGCCACCAGGTTGATGCACTTTGCCTTCCTTCGGCAGGTGAAGGTGGTGAGCCTGCAGCCCGAAGTGGCCCAGATCGACCTGTACATCCTCGGCAGAGCTGACCACTTTATTGGCAACTGTGTCTCCTCTTTCACCGCCTTTGTGAAGCGGGAGCGAGACCTCCAGGGAAGGCAGTCCTCTTTCTTTGGCATGGACAGGCCCCCTCAGCTGCGGGATGAATTCTGAACCTGGCTGGAGAACACCACCAGTCGCAGCTGGTCCTTTCAGCCAGGCCTGGCAGCCGGAGGTGCTCTCAGGACTACAAGCTCCTCTTCTTGCCCGACAGAGCTGGATAACAGTATCAGGGACTTCTGGGGGAGGGAGATGTGCCATCCCCAGGCACAGGGCTTCCATGCTCCCAGGAGCCAGGGCATCTCCCACCTCATGTGCTTCCTGGTTCTCTTGGGAATTTCTCACAAAGGTAGAGCAGTCGAACCTCTGTCCTTTGTTCTGCCCTGGGATGTGCAGCCTGGGGAGCTGAACTCTCTCCAGAGAGATTTTTATACAGAAGGAGATTTTTATAGTTTTGATACAAGATCATGGGTACCCTAGGACTTGCCTTCATTTTTAAAAGTCAGTGAAATCCATTAGCGTAGATACCTAAAGTGACCTTAACTGAATGCAGATGGAGCCAGGGCTGGGGTGGGTCTTTTGGCCACTTTTCCAGGTATCCCCCAAAGTGGCCCTCAGACCCATCCCCACTGCCTGACCACAGCCAGTGTCATCCCCACTTCCTAGGCCAGGTCCAGGATTGGGGTGTGGATATGCACCTCTATCGGAAACATTGTGCAAGTGTGAGTTAACAGCCATGGTCCTCTGCAGTGCTGTGGGGGCTGACGCTGCTCACACAGCACGTTCCCAGCTCAGAGCACACCAGCAAGTCTGATGATCATGGTATTTCTCTCATAATTTGTAGTTGGCGGCTGCTCCAAATCTGGCACCGTGGGGGCCTCAGTGCATCACAGGGGTCAGGGCTCGCGGGCCTGACAGGATCCTCTGCAGGCTGCCCTCTTAAAGGGCCTGTGGGTAGAATTTGGGTTAATGTCCAGAGCTTGTTCTTCTCTGACCCCCGTCCTGTGTCTTGGGAGCCCTCACACACAAAGCCTTCACAGAGGAGTGTCTGACACATAGAAGGTGCCCAGGATCCAGAAGCCATTGGAATTCCCAGTTTAGAAGCAACCTTTGCCCCCTCCCCTCGGATATAACCTCTGCCAAAGCCACGAGATGCAAGGGGTTGTGGTCATGAGGTTCTTTGTCTCTAGATGCTGCAGGTTTCATAACACATGACTCCTAAGAACCTGTGATTTTTTTGACCTCACAGTTCTAAAATTTCACATCAACACCTGTGGCCTTTGATCCTGGATAGGTGGCCTAGGGCTCCATGCAGGGCTTCTCCCTTGATTGCCTTTGGGAGGAAATGCTTTGTTGTCAGGAGCACACTGGGTCAGGGGTCAGAGATTGCAGGAGGATCTCTAACACTAAAGTCAGCATTTGCTGTGTAAGGCTGCTGCGAGGCTTTACGGAAGGCTTTTGTAGTTTTCCCTCCTGGAAAATCAGTGAAGTGCTTTAAACTCTGGGTAGACTCAGAGTTGGCTTATCTTTCCAGACTTGCTCTCAAGCCTCACCCAGAGGAAGGGCTGCAGACAACGGAGCCTGTGCACACTCTGCCTCCACCAGGTTGTTGGGACGGCATGGCTTGCAGGCCAGTTTCGTTTCTGGCTATACTATTCATTTTTACCTCCTGTTCGCAGCCTTACACTAGGCACGCACTCTAGAGTCGGGGCTGCAGTGAGCCATCCTGATCAGCAGATGGGTGTCACCAGTAATCTGACTGGTGCTCTGGAAGAGAAGGTGCTGAAGCACTTGGCGGTCTCAGCTGCGGGCCAGCACTTTACTCTGACCCAGCTTCCTACCCTGTAACATGGTGGTAAAACCAAAAGGTTGTTGAAAGCCTCAAATCATTTACAGCATATGTTCATAAGAGACATCGTAAGCTTGAGAAACAAAGGTGTAGTGGTGGATTAACCTGGCTGCTCTTGTGCACCCCTCCTCCATGCCAGGCATCATGCTTGCCAAGTGCTGAATGGGCATTCTCTTGTTTAGTCCCCAGCCCAGTCCTGGGAAGTAAGAATTGTTATTATCCCTCTCTTTTTGCATAAGGAGAAAAAAAAAATACTCAGAGTATTCTCATAATTTCCCCAATACTGTGCAGCTGGTGGTGGTGAGCCAAAATCTCACCCCCAGAGCCAGTTGTGTTAGCCACCACCATGCTCCACTGCTGTCACTTCACACATGCACTTCACCCTGTGTGTGCCGCGGAGACCTCTGCTGGAAAAGATCAGCTGCTTTGATTTCTGGTGGGCACTTGCTATGGGTTTGCCATGGCAAGGTATTAGGAAGTGCAGATCACCCAAGAAACAAAGTCCATGTGAAGGCAACAGGTTCCTCTAGTAGTTATTTAGTTTGACATTCTCATCCAGCACATGTTTATTAAGCACCTGCTGTGTTCCAGGCTCTGTGCTGGGAATAGTGGTGCAGCAGAGAATCAAACATAGTCTTTGTTCTCAAAGCATTTGCATTCAAGAAAGTAGAAGACATAATGAGCATATTGTGGGAGATGTTGGTAAGTACTATGGAAAAAAAAAATAAAGGACATAAGGGTTCAGTGGAAAAGCTGTTTTAGATAAGAATAGCTGCTGAAGGAGAGGAGGAGCACACTTGTTCAGATATGTAGAGGCAGCAGATTCCCAGCAGAGGAAATGGCATTATGTCAAGGCCCTGTGGCTGGCATATGCTCCTAAAGAACCACAGGGAGAGTCATTGTGGCTGAGTGGCAAGAGCAAAGCAGGTATCCAAGCAATCAGGTGCCGCTCCAATAGCTAGAGGGCTGCACCAAGGCCTGAACTTGGCTTGTAGTTGGAGAAATACAAGAGCCTCGGGGTTCTGGACAGAAGAGGATCATGATCTGATTTACATTCTTGAAGGACCCCTGGAGCTGGATTGGGGAGAGGAAGGGTGAAAGCAGACTGATGTGGGACTATGGCCAGGGTGCATGGGAGAGACGAGGGGGTTCATCTCCCCCGAACTGGAATTCCAGCACCCTCTTCTCCTAGGAGGCAAAGGCCATTGCATTGAAGGAGGTAGGAAATGGTCAGATTCTGAATGTATAAAATTATTTTTATAACTCAGTTTTTGAAGATATGAATCTTTGCAAAGTTTAAATCATGCAATATATACAGTTTAATGTCTTTTTACTTAATAGTATATCATATTTTCCCTGTTTATAGCCTGAATAAATTAATTATATCATGTTCTATTGAGGGGTTCTCCATAGTTCATCATTTTCGTATTATGAGACCTTAATATGTCCCCAATTTCTCACTATTGTTATTTTAAAAACATTTTTATTTGTAAAGATTTTTCTTGTCAGGTATGGTGGTGCATGCCTGTAATCCTAGTGACTCAGGAAGCTGAGGCAGGGAATCACAAGTTCAAAGCCAGCCTCAGCAACTTAGCAAAACCCTGTCTCAAAATAAAAAATAAAAAGGAGCTGTGCATGGTGGCTCACGCCTGTAATCCCAGCACTTTGGGAGGCTGAGACAGGAGAATTGCGAGTTCAAAGCCAGCCTCAGCAATGGCGAGGCACTAAGCAACTCGGTGAGACCCTGTCTTTACACAAAACACAAAATAGGGCTGAGGATATGGCTCAGTGGTCGAGTACCCCTGAGTTCAATCTTCTGTACCAAAAATAAATAAATAGATAAGGCTGGGGATGTGGCTCAGTGGTTAAGTGCCTCTGGGTTCAATCCCCAGTACAAAAAAAAAAAAAAAGATTTTCTTTATTTGAAATATGCATTAAGGTGCCGGGCATAGTAGCACACACCTAAAATCCTGTGACTTGGGAGCCTGAAGCAAGAAGATTGCAAGTACTAGGCCAGTCTGGGCAACTCAGACCCTGTCTCAAAATTAAAAAAACAAGCCAGCATGGTGGTGCACACCTGTAATCCCTGCACTTTGGGAGGCTGAGACAGGGGAATCGCGAGTTCAAAGCCAGCCTCAGCAACAGGGAGGCTCTACGCAACTCAGTGAGACCCTGTCTCTACATAAAACACAAAATAGGGCTGGGGATGTGGCTCAGTGTCGAGTGCCCCTGAGTTCAATCTCCAGTACCAAAAAATTAATTAATTAATTAAAACAACAGAAAGACTGGGGATATAGCTCAGTGGTACAATACCCATGGGTTTGATCACAGTACCACACACAAAAATTAATAAAAATATTATGGGAGGGGCTGGGATTGTAGCTCAGTGGCAGAGCACTTGCCTTGCATGCATGAGGCACTGGGTTCGATCCTCGGCACCACATAAAAATAAATAAATATAAAAAAAATATATTATGGGAAAATTCACATACACACAAACATTGTTAAGTGATAAACTGAACTCACATTTTTAGTAATTGTCAACATTTTACCACTCTGGTTCCATTTATTCTCCCATTCCCAAATCTGTTTACTAGAGTCTTCTAAAGGTGACCTGCATGTTTTGAGGGAAGGGCCAGCAGGGCTTGACCACTGGGGGAGGGTGAAGAGGAAGAGGATGCCTGGCTGCTTCAGGATTTAGGGCCCAAGCCACAGGGAGCTCCCCTGACTTGCAGAGAGACCTCAAGGCAGATTTTCTTGCCCCCTCCCCATACCTCACCTCCACATTACAGGTGCTGCTGCAGTTTCCTGAGCTTCCTTGGAGTGCTGCTGGATAGGGCAAATTCCCAGAGCTGCCCTTGCCTGAAGAATCCAAGTGACTGGTGGGTAGTGTCCAGGAATCTGCATTTTTTTTTCCCCAAGCACCTACAAGTGGTTTTAATGCCAGTGGCCCAAGGCTTCTTAAATTTTGGTCATGGGACCTGCAGGTGGTCTCTCTTAGGGGAACTTGTTAGATGTGCTGAATCCCATGGGACTACAGGTTTAGCCCAGTGACACAGCTGCAGCCTAGTGTGTATGAGGCCCTGAATTTCATCCCCAGAACTGTAAAAAGAAGGAAAGAAAAAAGACCTGCAGAATCTCAGACCTACAAAATCAGTCTCCGAGCAGGCAACTCAGAAGCAACACTGGTGGGTAAAGGATTTCACAGCTGGTCAGCCACCCAGCAGTACTGAAGTCCTCTGCCACCTCACCCTAGAATGCCTCCCAGGTCCCACCAAGCATGCCTTAAGGAGGTGGTGACTTGAGCAGATAGATGCCTCAGCTCAGTTTGAATCCACTAATGTCTCTCTAGTATGAGGGCGGGGATAAGCAACAAAGCAAACCTTTACGTAAGTAAACAAAGGCAATTAAATATTTTTTAAATTATTTTTTTTAGTTATACATGGATACAGTGTCTTTATTTTTGTTTTTTACTTATTTTTATGTGGTGCTGAGTATCGAACCCAGTGCCTCACACATGAGAGGCAAGCACTCTGCCACTGAGCCACAACCTCAGCCCCAGCAATTAAATTTTTTATAATCAAGTAACTACTAGTAGGGATGGGTTATGAGTAAAGCAGAAATGGAGAAGCTGGTGTTCAAAGAACCAAGGCTGGGAAACACTGTCCTGAATCATCATAGCTGCTCCAGGGGTAGGGAAGGAAAGAGAGAGAGGGCAGAGGGAGGAAAAAAGAAAGAATGGAGCTCTCATTTCCATTTTCTGTTCACCTCAAAGAAGCTTAGTGCAAGCCGGGCACGGTGGCACATGCCTGTAATCCCAGCACTTTGGGAGGCTGACAGGAGAATCACGAGTTCAAAGCCAGCCTCAGCAACGGCTAGGCACTAAGCAGCTCAGTGAGACCCTGTCTCTACATAAAACACAAAATAGGGCTGAGGATGTGGCTCCATGGTTAAGTGCTCTGGGGTTCAAGTCCCAGTATCAAAAAAAAAAAAAGCAATAATAATAAGCTTTCACTAGCTTGAAAATAAAGTTCCCTTCCTCTCCTCAGCTCTCTTTCTATCCTTAGTGGAGTTGACAGAAAAAACTCATAGCCTGAAGGCAGATCTTGCACTCTGGATTATGTTGTCAGAATTAATTCAGATTCTTGCTTGAAACCTGGTTTATGTCAGGGTTGAGACCTTTCCCTTGAAATGACATTATTTAACAGGCAAGCAGGTTTGGTTTGGTTTTACATCTAATTCTTTATTGATCATCAGCCCAGGATGCCAAGCGTCACCAAGTAAACAGAGGAAGACTACAAAAGGCATTTCCCAGAAACCTCCCTCCCAGGGGTGGTGACTCAGCTGAAGTACAAGAACAATACCCACCTAGGGTGGCAGCCTGGGGTGGACACCAGCCCCCTGGAAATCCACCTCTAAATAAAACTGGCACCATGTCAAGCCATCTGACATTCATTTTCTTGGAGTGTGGGGGTGTTTTCAACTCTGATGTTGTCCAAGATGGTTCAGGAGGTACAGGGTACTTGGAGAAGGGGAGAACTAGCTTTCCAGTGTTTTCCCGATCCTGCCAACATTTCCAGAGAGAAAGTCTCTGTTCAGTGCCAGCATGTCATTGGCTCCTCTTTATTTGCACTAGTACTTGTCCTGTGGGGAAAGCAGAGCTCCAAGTCCGACAGCCTTAGTCAGCTGCAAGTCGCTAACATCATCTTCCTTATATTTAATTTTTTTTTTCTGGTACCGGGGATTGAACTCAGGGGCACTCGACCACTGCGCCACATCCCCAGCCCTATTTTGTGTTTTATGTAGAGACAGGGTCTCACTGAGTTGCTTAGCGCCTCGCCGTTGCTGAGGCTGGCTTTGAACTTCCAATTCTCCTGTCTCAGCCTCTCAAAGTGCTGGGATTACAGGCGTGTGCCACCGCACCCGGCTCATTATATTTAATTTTTGATACTTGGTGTTTCTGTTTTTTAATTTCCCGATGTGGTTCAAAGTTTGTTTTTAAGAAATTTATTTTGTTTACAAAAAAAGTAGCATGGGCTCTGAGAAAAATATTGCATAAACCATGAGACATGAGGTTTGGCTGTGTAATTCAGTGACAGTGTGCACTTAGCAGGCACGAGGCCCTGGGTTCAGTCTTCACCAAGAAAAACCAGATGTGGGATAAATTATGAAGGTGAGTTTGGAGAACCTTACTCAGCCACAGTTTTGTTTTATTTTATTTTGTAGTACTGGGGATAAAACCCAGAGCTTTGCACATACTAGGCAAATGCTCTGCTGTTGAGCTCTACTATCAACTCATCCTTGTGCCCTAAAGACACGTCGTGTTGGGAGGGGGGCACATGGAAATGAAGAGGAGAGAGATTACTGTCTGCTCAAACTCCACTAACCTTCACATTGCACTCAATCATCTAGACCATCCCTCTGCTTTAACATACTTATTAACATTTCCTAATACCGAGTTGGATGTGTGGCACATACCTGTGGTGCCAGCAATGTGGGAGTTTAAGGCCCACCTAAGCAAATTAGTGAGGCCCTATCTCAAAAATAAAAAAGCTAGGGATGTAGCTCAGTGGAAGAGCACCCCTGGGTTCAATCCCTAGGACAAGAAAAAAAAAAAAAAAGAAGAAGAAGAAAAATCTAATCCTATGAAATTTCCCTCCTTTGAGCTCCACAACACCTTGAAATTGTAATAATAACCGACATATAATTAATGTGTCATTTACATTGTGCCAAACTATGTCCTAAGTTCTCCACATAAACTAACTCATCTGATTCACAGTACAACCCTGAGAGGTTGCTTTTCTCATTATCTCCACTTTATAGATAAGGGCACCGAGGCACAGGGAGGTAAAGCAACTAGTCTATGGTCACATAGCCTATAAATGGCAGGACTGGGACTCAAAACCTGCAAACATGACACAAGAGTCAGTGCCCTTAACCTCTGTGCTATGATACCTGTGTCACTTATCAGAAGACTTGGCTTATTTTCCCAGCTGTCCAGAGGTTCTTCTCAAGAACAGGACCATGCCTGAAATGTCTCCCTGTATCAGCTCGTCACCTAGTGCTTGGCATATGAGAGTGTCCTGTATATATGGGTTGAATGAATATGCAGAAAGTGACCTGGGAAGGTGAACTGACTCCTGGCATCTTGGAGGAGGTAGGAGTTGAATGGAATGATAGGCATGATTTCAACAGCTACCCCTGGGGGAGAAAAAAGGCATCGGAGACGTGGAATCACATGAGCCCAGGGTGCCGAGAGCTGAGGTGTGGAGGCCCTGAGCATGGACTTAAGGAAGTGGAGACCCAAGAGGAGGGGACGTAAGGAGATTTCAGCAGCACATGAAGGGTCTGGAACTCCAAACTAAAGTCTGACCTTTCCCAATGGAAGCCAGACTTAGGGTGTTCGATCAAATCTTAATCTGAGATTGTTTCTGGGCTGGGGCAAAGGAGGGTGAAGATGGGAACAGGGGATTTTCAGGGCTCACTAAGGGGCCACCTAGAGCCATGGTTAAGTGAAAGGCTCCCTGTAAGCACCCCTCGAGGGCAGTGCCAAAAGGCAGAGCCCTGGTTCTGTAAAGTAGTTTATCAAATTATTGAAAATAAATTCATGCACAAGGTAAAAGAATCAAAAAGTGCAAAAGAATATATCTGTAGAATGGAAAATGTCTAGATTCCTTCTCCCTGGAGGCAAACACAGTACCAGCAATTTTCTGTAAGCCCTCCAGAAATTGATCTTGCCATACATAGGCATACATCTAAAACATTTATCTAAGTATGTGTACATACATATACACATACATATTATTTTCCATTCTTTTGTATCTGCCACATAACATTCCACAACATGATTGGACTATAATGCCTTTGATTTACTGTGAGGCCTTGAAGTTTGCTATTTTTAGACATCATGGATGAGGGATACGTTTCTGGAATTGGTGAGTCAGAATGGTGTGTAGGTTTGTAACTTGATGGACATGGTCATCTTGTCCTCCAGAGAGGCTGTGTGCTCCGTCCTTCCCAGCACAGTGCCCATTCCCTGTGCCATCTGGTGTCACTGGCTTTCCAGGTGATTTAGAAAGGAGGCACTGGTCTTGACCTGATTTCTGTCCTGGCACTGCAATGCACTGGCCATACATATCCTGGAAGGCTGGAGAACAAACCCCAGCTCAGCCACTAGCTAATGTGTGACTCAAGTCATTAGCCTGTCTGAACCTCTGTTTGTGTCTGTAAGATGCAGATAATGAGCCAGGTATGGCAGCGCACACCTGTAATCCCAGCACTTTGGGAGGCTGAGACAGGAGAATCGCCAATTCAAAGCCAGCCTCAGCAACGGCGAGGCGCTAAGCAACTCAGTGAGACCCTGTCTCTACCTAAAACACAAAATAGGGCTGGGGATGTGGCTCAGTGGTTGAGTACCCACGAGTTCAATCCCCGGTACCAAAAGAAAAAAAAAGATATAGATAATGTTGGAGTCAGCAAAAAAGATATGGTGTCTCAGCTCAGTTTTGAAGGATCTAGTAAGATTTCTGTCATCTGCAAATGTTAGGGAGCTGTGTCAAGCAGCAGAAGTTACACAGGCTCAAGTATAAAGCAATGTGATACACACGGTGCACACACTGCAGAATACATGTTTGGAGAGGAGACTGCTGGTGAAGACACTAGAGAGTCAGGGGCCAAATCAAAGGGGGCTTCATTATCATTCTGAAGAGTTGGAACGTTACCCTGAATATGATAGTCAAGTTTTAAAACAATGAACTGCTTTAGAGAAAATAAAAAAAGATGTAGATAATGTCTTCAGTAGAGTCTCATTTTATCTTACAGCCAGATCATGAAGTGTTAAAGTATTCTCTTTCTATCCCAATTTGTTTTCAATCAATTTTGGGGGGGGTGCTGGGGATTAAACCCAGGGGTGCTTAACCATTGAGACACACCAGCAGCCCTTTTTATTTTTTATTTTGAGATAGGGTCTCACTAAATCGCTTAGGGCCTCGCTAAGTTGCCGAGGCTAGCCTTGAACTTGGGATCCTCTTACTTCAGCCTCCTGAGTTTCTGGGATTGGAGGCATGTGCCATCTCACCCTGCTCTAAATTATATTTATTTTTAACTGACACATAAAAGCATAAAAAATTTTTTATTAATGTCTGCCCCAATTTGTTTAACCTGCATATGATGTGACTCTATTCTTTGTAGGGTTGTTTTGAGAGTTTGAGGCACTGAT
Source organism: Geosciurus inauris (assembly GCA_004024805.1). NCBI lineage: Eukaryota > Metazoa > Chordata > Mammalia > Rodentia > Sciuridae > Geosciurus > Geosciurus inauris. The sequence continues at coordinate 1,075 of PVHX01025673.1, read as the reverse complement.
AGCCTAGCATCTGATACACAATAAATGCTGATAATAATAGTTATTCTGTGAACATGCATCAACCTGCTGAGCCCCAGTTTCTTCCATATGCATGTTGGTTGGCACAGGGCTGCCAGAGGCTGGCAAAGTGCATGAAAATGTTTTGTAAGCCCAAGGAGGGCCTGAAAGAGAGGGGATTAAGGTTTATTAGGGCTCTGGCAGCTCTGCAAGGCACTGCTTGCTATAAGCCTCCTTACACCTCCCCCTGGCTTTTCATTGTTGTGTTTGCTCAGAGTGAGGCCATATTCTCCCAGCTGTTGCCAATGAGCAAACAGGAGCCCTGAACACTTAGTCTGCTGGGTAAACGGATCCCCCTCCTGCCTCCAGAGGATTAGACTTCTTAGGAGAAGGACTTAGAGGGAGCCAAGGACTCAAGCCAGTGATGTAAAGAGGAAGGGACTGTGAGAAGCTGAGAACTGCCTATTTGTGGCAGATTTTGGTCCACTCTGAACTCTTGTCTCTTCATCTGTAACATGAAGGCTTTGGACTGGGTGACCCTTTGAAAAGGGACTAGGCTTGGTGTCCAAAGGCTTGTGTGCAAAGCCTACATTAACCATTAATCCAATGTGTAATTGGTGAAACTTGACGTTCTCATCTGTAAAATGAGAATACAAATTGAATTACGAAGCCATTATGAGTTAAGTCCCTGCTCCCGTGGAACTTGCTTTCTGGTGGGGGAGAAAGAGAAGAAGGGGGAAAAAAACAACTTACTGTGTTAGGTGGTAATGAACATTAAGGAGAATGAAGTAGGGTGAAAGAGAGTGACAGGGGCCATCAGGGAATGCCTCTGTGTCCAGGTGACATTTAAATAGAGATGTGAAGGTGAGTGAACGAGCCCCGGGGGTCTCTGGGGAAAACTATTCCAGATAGAAATAGAGATGAGCTTGGCAGGTGTCAGGGACGAGGAGGAGCCAGAGGTAAGGTCTGGGAAAAACGGGGGCTGGGTCATAGTGGACCTCACCTTTGGTTTTATGTGAGTGACAGAAAGGCCATTGGAAGGTTTTGAGCAGAGGAATGATATGTTGAACTTAGCTTT
>PVHX01025672.1:0-21963 GCA_004024805.1 Geosciurus inauris | reverse complement strand
GAATGGGAAACATAAGAGAAATAGAGGAACACTGGACGCGACATGGGGGAGGCGGGGGGAAGGAAAGGGGAATGGGTATAGTAAAGATGGTTGATAAAAAAAAAATACATATATATATATATATATACTGTTCATTGAAAGTGCATATAAAGGTGTTTAATATGAAGAATTTAATCTGCTTATAATTTTGTGCAAAGTTAGAAAAATTATGATTGTAACAATTTTTTCTATTTGCCTCAACAAATATTTTCAGTGAACAGTGTGTACAGCTTCTGAAAATTTGTTTTTTTTCTGTTATGTTTGATAACATGTGTTAAAATGCAATTTTTGAGGAAAAAAAAAGTGCATGACCAGTGTTACTCCACATGATGTACAACCACAAGGATTCAATCTAATTAGGATAAGTTAATGGTCTATGTATATAAACTATATTAAAATATACTCTACTGTCATGTATATCTAAAAAGAACAAATTTTTAAAATAAAATAAAAAGAAAAGTGGCGTTAAAAAAAAAAAGGTGTGAGTGTAACTCAGTGGTAGATTGCCCCTGCGTTCAATCCCCAGTATTGCAAAAAAGAACAAAAAAATATTTTGCAGCATTATCACTGTGACCCCTGTGTTCATTTCCTCAGGCCACCATAACAAATTGCCACAAACTGGGGTGGCCTCAAACAACAGAAATGTATCCTCCCACATTCTGGAGGGCAGAAGTCTGAAACCAAGGTGCTGCCCAGGCCACACTCCCTCTAATGTCTCTAGAGGAAGGTCCTTGCTGTCTCTTCCAGCTTCTAGATGCAGCCCCTTATCAAAGCTATGATTTGTGAATATTTCTCCCATTCTGTGGGTTGTCTTTTCACGCTCCCGATAGCTGAGAGTCTTTGAAGCATGAAAGTCTTCAATCCTGATGGAGTCCAATTGATCCACTATTTTTTCTTTGTTTGCTTGTGTTTTTTGATGTCATATCTAAGAAACTTACCAAACTTAAGGTCACAAATATTTCTTCCTGTGTTTTCTGTTAGGTCAGGGGCAGACGTGGAAAACAGCCGCCTCGCTCCCTCCGGCCCGCAGCCGCGCCAGGCTGGGTCGGGCCTCCCACTGGCCCTGCCGGAGCTCCCACCCCTGGGGCACTTTCTGAAAGTTTCCTCCCGCTCTTTCTCCCACTCCACTCGGCCGCCCCCTCCCTCCGCCCCAGGCCTACGCAGGGCACGCCCACACAGCCACCCTCAGTCGCAGGTGCCCAACGCAGTACGCATGCGCCAAACACGCCAACATGGCATCCCCAGTAGCCAATAAGGAAAAAAACAGTGAACCTCCCACTGAAAACCGCCAAGCCTCCCGGCTCATCCCAGAAGGGCTCTGACCTCACCAGCCTCACCTAACCAATCTCAGAGGACACTGGACTCTAGACCAGCACCTCTCCCTGCCCCAGGCCCTTCCCTTCCTGCCTTAAGCCTTCCTTTTCTGGATGGGGGACCCTTAAATTCTGTATGGCACGAGGCTCCAGCACCATTTTCTGCCTGCTCAAGCCTGGTGACCAGGAGGGGGGTGGCCCGGGAGCGTTCCTCCCAGAATAAAGCCTGTTCTGGTCCTATTTTACTTCCATCTGGTCATTTGGCTTTACATTTTCTTCTAAGGGTTTTATAGTTTGGGCATTTCTGTTTATTTTCTTACATCTACCCAGTGTTTTGAGTATGCTAAACCGAGAAGGGTCTTCAGGTCTCTACCTCATAAGAATAACCGTGGAAAGGGCCTCTGAGGGCTTTGGAAAAGTGCTCCAATGTGCCTTCTGGCCAGCTTCCCCACCCTCATCCCCAGCGGTACATGCTCTCTGGGTGCTGTGGGCTGAGGGCAGAGTGCTCCTCCTGGGAGGACTTCACAGGGCTGCAGGGAATGGGACAAAACTTGATCAAGACTACAGGGCCAGAGTCAAGAAGCTGACAGGCTGAATCTTCAGAAGTCACTCCAAACTGAGGGAGATGGGGCAGGCTGGCAGGGGGGTAGAGCATGTGGCCACAAATGAAGCAATCCACCCGCCAGAAGAGTTGGACAAAGAGTGATGACGGTGATGGGCAGATAACGTCAAGCACTGGTGATTAGGATGAGCAACAGCAGCTCTCCTTCACTGCCCGGAGGAGTGAAACTTGTATCCATTTTGGAAAATGGCAGGTGTTTACTGAAGGTGAGCATGCGCCTTGCCTGTGACTTAGCAATTACACGCCTGGGTCCACATCCAACATCCATGAGCAGCAACAGTTCCCAAGACACTTACAAGAATGTTCACAAAAGCATTGTACTTTGGTGCTGGGGTTGGAACCCAGGGCCTCCCCTATGGAAGGCAGTCCCAAAAGCACTATTCTCCTTTTTTTTTTTTTTTTTTTTAGTACTGGGAATTAAACACAGAAGTGCTTTACCATGGAGCTACATCCCCAGCCTTTTAAATTTTATTGTGTGGGTCTCACTAAGTTGCTGAGACTGACTTCAAACTTACCATCCTCCTACCTCAGCCTCCAGAGTTGCTGGGATTACAGGCGCGCACCAATGCACCTGGCCCAAAAAGCATTATTCTTAGTTGCCCCAAACTGGAAACAACCCCAGCGTCCACCAACATTTATTTAGAATGAATAAATAATTGTGGCATATTTATATCATGGGATATTATGTAACAGTGAGAATGATTAAACCACAATGTGAATAAATCTCACAATTGTAGCATTAAGTAAAAGAAGTCAGATTCAAAATAGTATATGTTATTATGTGAATATAAAGTACAAAGCAGGGAAATTAATAGTAACAGAGTCAGAATAAGGGTCACCCTTGTAAGAGGGACTAAAGGGGGATGGGGCAGGGAAACTTTATAATTTTTTTTATTTTTTATTTTTATTTTTTTAAATATTTTTCTTTGTTGTAGATGAACACATTATTTTTATTTATTTTTATGTGGTACTGAGGATCGAACCCAGTGCCTCACACATGCCAGGCAAGCACTCTACCACTGAGCCACAATCCCAGTCCCTAATTTTTTTATTTTGAGACAGGGTCTCACTAAGTTGCTGAAGCTGGCCTTGAACTTGCAATCCTCCTGTCTCAGCCTCTCGAGTCGCTGGGATTGCAGGCTTGTGCCATTTCACCAGGCTATACCCTCTTTCTTGATCTAGGTGCTGCTTACGTGGGTGTATTCACTTTGAAAATGGTATACTTATGACTTTGGAGGGGGCATATGCATTGTATCATAATAAAATTTACAACAGCCAAAAACAGAACAAGCAGAAACTGGGTGTGATTCTGTGGTCGGGGTGGGGTCGAGATTAGTCTCCCACACAGCTGGTCCAGCCCAGGGTTCCTCTTCCATGTGGGCTGACATGCACCCAACAGAGAGGGTGGGCTCTTAAAGCAGCAGAACTCTGACAGGCAGAGGCAACAGCTAGCTGGCTCCTTCCCTTCCTTGTATAACTAGGTAGATGTAATTAGGAGATGACCATCAACAATAGCAGGTGGCGGGTCAAGAACCAAAATGAAGGGGCTAGAGGTAGCCCCATGGTTTTGGATAGTAAAAGCTATTGTGTCCTGTTTATTTATTTGTTTGTTTGTTTGTTTATTCTAATTTTATTCTTTGGGTACTAAGAATTCAATGCAGAGGGACTTTACTATTGAGCTACATCCCCAGCTCTTTTTATTTTTTTATTTTGGGATAGCATCTAGCTATGTTGCCCAGGCTGTTCCTAAACAGGGCTCTAGTGATCCTCCTGCCTCAGCCTCCCAAGTAGCTGGGACTACAGGTGTGTGTACCACTGTGCCTAGTGCTATCATGTTCTTAATTGCTGGCTGTCCAGGGATCCAAAATAATCCCAGTAGCAGGAGTCTTGGGTGACTTCTCACTGAGTCAGCTCCTCTGAGTTTCACCTTGTACAATGCAAAAGTGACCTTCTCAGGGGTTCAGGCAAATAAAGCAAATGCTTGAATCTGGCTAGGTGAGAGGCAATTGGGAGAGGAGGAGTCTGTGGTTCTGGAGCTTTCCTAACTGACTAGATGCATTCAGATTTTGTTGTTTTCAAAATGTGGTGCAGACCAAAGAGAACAATCTTGTCTGTAGGTCTCATCTGGCCCTTGGCCACCAGTGTGAAGCCTCTGAATGAGCTTATCTGCAAAGTGTGTCCAGATATAAAAGAGTGATTTCTGTAATTTGGCAAGTAGGTGATAGACCATTGCTGTCACACAAGGTGAAGCATCTTCTGAGCTCTCTCCTCTCCAGTGGAGTCTCTCAGTGGACAGGGCCACCCTGGGAGCCTTCTCTGACCCTCAGGAACAGAGCTCAGAGGGACTAATTCCTTCACTGTGGAAAAATACCAGCAATCCTCACAGATCTTGACCCAAGTTCTGGAAAATCCCAGATGGCCAAGAGCCTTGAATGTGCAGCTGTACCATGGCCAGAGCAGGAAGCGTACGGGACAAGGTGCACTGGGCTAGTCCCTTAGCCCATGTCATCCTCATGACAATGCTTTTAGGATATTTATGGTGATTGCCCCCATTTTACAGAGAGGAAAACTTATCTTAGACAACCGTGCTCTTTAGGATGAACTTGTATCTGGCTGTGCAGATCCCAGGCTCAGAGAGCCTGGGATCATTAAGTGAAGTGACTCACTTAATGCCACACACCTGGGTAGTGAAACGTTACCCATTACCACTCTTTACTTATTCTTTCAAAAATTGCTCTTGAGGACCTGCTAATCATTCAACAACTACTTTCCAAGCACCTGCCAGCCTCTTCCTTGGCTCTGGGGACATGACTGTGAGCAAATCAGGTGATGATCTCAGCTCCCGTCAGACTCACATTTCCGATGGAGAAGCACACCGCAAGCAAATAAACAAGCCAATGGTGAAGCAATGGGAAAGGTGGCAGAAAATATATCAAGGAAGGTGGATAGGGCAGGGCGAAGGTTGCTGGGTTAAATAGGGGGAGGGGAAACCCACCACACTGATCAGGTGGCATTTGAGATTAAGCATAAGTGAGAGAGTGAGCCTCAGGCGTCTCTGAGGGGAGAGATTCCAGATGGAGGGAACAATACCTGTGCTGAAGTGGCATGGCCTGGCAGGAGGGAGAACACAAGAGGCCAGTGTGGCTGGAGCAGGGAAGATGCAGAAAGGGGACAGAGGTCAGCCAGGGTGTGGAGGGGAAGAGCAGTGGGGAAGGTGACACAGGGCTTATAGGCCACTATAAAGATTGGCTTTTAGTCCGAGTTGGTGGGAGCCATTGCAGGGCTGAGAGCAGAGGAGTGGCAGGACCTTTATGCTTTTACCATTATCCCTCTGGCTGTTGAGTGGACACCAACTCTAAGGGGCAAGAGAAGCAGGGGGACCAGTCAGAAGGCAACCAAATTGCAGTGACCAAGCAAGAGACAGCGTGGCAGCAGAGGTGGAGAGAATTAGAGACTCCAGATATATTTTGAAGGTGGACTTAACAGGATTTGCTGATGATGGATTAGTCATGAAAATGAGACCAAGAGCAATGACAATATAAATCTTTGGGCTGGAGTAGCTGGAAGATTGGAGTTGCCACTTCCTGAGATGGGAGAAGTATGGGAGGAGGAGGTATGGGTGAATCCAGAAGTGCACCATTGCACGTGTTAGTTTGAGATGCCTCTTGAATTTCCCTGTGGATGTGTTGAGGCAACAAGGTGCTGAGGACAAGGGGAGAACCAGGGCCTGGGAGTCTGTCCATGAACTTGAAGAGCTCTCAGGCTCATTGGGAAGGTAAGACAGCCTGGTGAAGGTCTCTGAAGGCTCTAGACTCCAGGAACATCCCTGTCCCTCAGAGCAACCAGTCTCCAAGATGGCCCCACTGAGCCATCTTACATAGCTCCCTCCACAGGAACAGGGCTGAACTGCAGAAGAATCAAGCCATTGCAGAAATGCTGGTTTGTGGTGACCAGGGGCAGTTCATACAAGAAGTCATGGCCTTGCTTTCTCTTAGCTCACTTGCTCTGGGGGAAATCAGCTAGCATGTCACAAGGATAGTCAAGCGGCCTTCTGGAGGAATTAAAGATTCTTGCCACTTGCTGTGTGAGTAACCCCTCTTGGAAGTGGATTCTTCAGTCACGGTCTTTTTGGTATTTTTGAGGCAGGGGTCTCACTGTGCTGCCCAGGCTGGTCTTGAATTCCTGGGTTTAAGTGATCATCCTGCTTTAGCCTTCTGAGTGGCTGAGCCTTCAGGTGTGTGCCCTTACCTGGCCAGTCTTCAGATAAATGCAGGCCTAATGGACTGCTGGATTGAAACTTTGAAGCAAGGCCCAGTTGCTGACCTAACCAACTCCATTTTGTTCCTCTCTGACTCCATTTCCCTTTTTTTTTTGGTACCAGCAATTGAACCCAGGGGTACTCACCCTGAGCCACATCCCCAGCCCTTTTTTATAATTTATTTAGAGACAAGGTCTCACTAAGTTTCTTAGGGCTTCACTAAATTACTAAGGCTAGCTCTTTTTTTTTCTTTTTTGGTACCAGGGATTGAACTCAGGTGCACTCAACACTGAGCCACATCCCCAGCCCTCTTTTGTGTTTTATTTAGAGACAGGGTCTCACTGAGTTGCTTAGTGCCTCGCCGTTGCTGAGGCTGGCTTTGAACTCACACTCCTCCTGCCTCAGCCTCCTGAGCCGCTGAGATTACAGGCGTGCACCACCATGCCTGACTTTCCTTTTGCCTCTTTAACTTTTTTTTTTCCCCTTCTGAGCCATTTTCTTCTGCAGTTTCCTTGTATTCCAGGAACCACAGCTCTGATTGATAAGCATCTTTATGCAAGGGACTGAAACTACTCCCAAGCAAAGGCAAGGAAATCACCCCCTGATGAGATTGAGCTCCCTAAGTGGGGGCAATTACCCCATGGCAGAACTGAGACTGCCCCCTGCACAGGAGCAATCATCTCAAGTGGGAACCAAATCGACCCCTCGAGCCATGGTGACCTTCCCAGAGGTTCACAGATCCAGTCCTAAGATAATGATCAACCAGACCGTGCCCTGACCAGGATGACCTACTCTACCAGCCATGCAAACTTCCCCACCATACAAGCCTCCAACCGTTACCTTTGTTCCTCTTTTCTATAAAACCTTGAAGTTTCTGTCTGCCCTTTGAAAATGGATCTTTAGTCACTGTACCTCTCTCTATATTTGTTCTTCCGTGCGTGGCTATGCTGATGAAAGCTGCTGTCTTCCCGCTCACCACTGCTCATCTCTTTGATTAGCATCTTAGGACAGGTCTGTTGGGATCCCAGAACTGAGATTTTGCCTGATTACTCTGGTAACAACCTCATGAGAGACCCTGAACCAGAAGTGCACCCCTAAGCTAAGCCACTTCCAGATTCCTGATCCACAGAAACTGAGAGATATAAAAAATGTATGTTGCTTTAATCTGCTGGGTTTGGGGATAATTGATTACACGGCCATAAGTGACTGATGTGGTTGTTTTGTTTTGTAATGCTAAGAACATCAGGATGGGCATTTTTGTAACTCACAGATCCTCAGCTACCTGCAGCTCCCCCTGTTGCTGTGGAGCCACAGCCAGGCCTGCAGCTGCTCTGCCTTGCCCAGACCCTCTTTCAGCTTCTGGGACTCCTGGGTCAGGTGTGCTTTTAGCATCTCAACAGAGTGCCAGCTGTGTACAAGACACATACATCAGCAAGAGCAAAGGGCAGAGAACAAGTCTCAGTCCACTCTGGAGAGTTCCAGCATGTCCTCCCTCTTCCCACTTCACATCCATCTTCCCAAACGCCTGCCCTGCAGCCATGAAGCTCCCCAGTAGCACATGCATCACCCTGGCTATTGAGACCACTAATTGTGGGATATCGAAGCCCTGCTACGAATCACATAGCTCAAAGCACTTCAGCCCTGCCCTCCTCAGAGGGTTGCAAAGAGCACGGCGGGAGGCAAGTGCCCAAGTGACTTTCACTCCCTGCTTGGTCCAGCAGTCTGGACTGAGCTCCACCCGGGAGAAGCACCCGGCCTCGTTCTCCCAGTGGAGACTGTCTGGAGGCCAGAGTCTAGTGGCCATGGCTTTGGAGTTTCACATCAGAGTCTAGAGCCCCAGACTCAGCAGTTGCTGGCTGGCTATGTGACCTTGGGCAAGTCTCCTCACCCATCCAATCAAAGTCTCCTCAGTTGTCAAATGGAAATGTAAGGCAAATTAATGGGATTACTGGCACTAGACAAGGTGTGTCGGCCCTTGGCACACAGGGCCATCCAATAAAGAAGGGTAATTATTATTATGTGACCTCAGGGTCCATGATAGATTGGGGCTTGGATGGGGAAACACCAGCACTTTCCATGGTCCCTCCAGTTCCCTTTTGTAAATTCCAGTGATGAATCTTTATCCCCATCAACTCTTCTGCGGCTGTTGCGAGGATCAAAACAGGAGTGCACTCCAGTAGAAATCTAAAAGATGCTATCACACAGGAGATTCCAAGACAGTTGAGTGGGTAGTTTGAGCTGGCATGGACCCTTAATGGGTCATCTCCTTTAATGTTTTCAACTTCTTTGTGAATAAGCACCATCTGTATGTTCCCCAAACCTTGAATTCATCACTGTGGCCAGAGGAAATTGGGTCCAGGACTGGGGAGCGAAGAAGTTGACAGAGAAGTTTTCAGAAGACGAGAGGCAGGACTAAGAAGGAAAGAGCTGTCTCTATATCCCTGTGCATTCATGCATCTATTTATGTGTATTTTTCCATCTATCTACATGTGTCATTAGTTATTTATCAACTAGTGAACTTTATATAGCACTTACTATGTACCAGACACCATTCTAAGCACTACAGATATCATTTATTAAGCACCTACAATATAAATGCAAGTACCTTGTTTCTGTGGTCCCATTACATTGGCCCAGCGATAGAGCAAAGTAGCTGTTATTGTCCTCATTCGGGGTTAGAAAACTGTACCTCACAGACTTCTCAAAAGCAAGAAGTCACAAATCGAGTGAATGGGGGAGCCGGGATTCTAACTGGGTTTTGCCAGCTGCCAAGGCTCACCACTGTTGGCTTGACAGAACCCTGGCAGGGCTGAGGCCGCGAGGGGTGGAAGTCCTCAGCTAACTGGGAGAGCTGGAGCCAAGAGCTGACCTACAGCCTTCATGGCTTTCAAAGTTCTTCTACACTAGGAAGGTCCACAGGACCTGCCAGCAGGTATTCGAGATGCCCTTTTCCACCTCCTTCATGTTAAAGGTGAGTAAACTCAGATTCAAGAAGTTAATGGTGTTGCCCAGCAGGTCCTTTCAATATTTGATATTCTTTTCAGGAATCCTCTCAACTTTAATTCTGGGGCTCCACCTGTAGTCCCATCACCTCCAGAAGGCCCCACCTATAGTCACCTGTCACATCCACAGCCCAGTTGTGCTAGGGCAGTGGTATAGGTTGCTGAAGACCAAAGAAAGTGCCTAGACCACATCAATGTTTATAGCAGCTCAATTGACAATAGCTAAGCTGTGGAACCAACCTAAGTGCCCTTCAACAGAGGAATGGATCGAGAAAATGTGGTACATATACAAAATGGAATATTACTCAGCCATAAAGAAAAATGAAATTATGGCATTTGCTGGTAAATGGAGGGAACTGGAGATTATTATGCTAAGTGAAATAAGCCAATCCAAAAAAAAAAAAAAAAAAAACCACAATGTTCTATGTGGATGCTAACTCATAATAAGCGGCAGGAGGGAAGAATAGAAGTTCATTGGATTTGACAAAGGGGAATGAAGGGAAAGAAGGGAGGATGGGCATAGGAAAGACAGTAGAATGAATCAAACATAACTTGAATATGTTTACAGAACCAGTGTAAATCTACCATATGCACAATCACAAAAATGGGAAGTTATACTCCATGTATGTATGATATGTCAAGATCCATTCTACTGTTATATATAACTAAAAATAACAAACAAAATTTTTTTTGAAAAAAGAAGATGCCTAGGCCTGGCACGATGGCGCATGCCTGTAATCCCAGCATTTTGGGAGACTGAGATTGGAGAACTGCGAGTTCAAAGCCAGCCTCAGCGATAGAGAGGTGCTTTGCAACTCAGTGAGACCCTGTCTCTAAATAAAATACAAAATAGGGTCGAGGATGTGACTCAGTGGTCGAGTGCCCCTGAGTTCATCCCTAGTACCAAAAAAAAAAAAAAAAAAAGCCTAAAGATCTTGTATTTATACAAGATATAAATAAGGATTTGTCGGGATAGGATGAGCAGATAGCACCTCTCTCCCTGTGCTTCACCAATCAGTGCCTCTTCTTCTTCCCAGAATTTTGTTCAGTGGTGGCTGGCTAATGAGCAACACATATCTTTTCCACAGTGCCTTCAGTTCTGTGCCAGTCTCCACTAACAGAGGGGTTTTATCCGTTAGGCTGCAGAAGCAGTGACATCATCAGCATGAGCTTGTGTGACCAGCATCCTAAGGAGCAACTGTCCCGGTGTACATGCAAGAAAGTAGCTTTCTACAGATAAGTCTAATTTGCCCTAGTTCCATTGTGCATAAGAGAAATCCAGTGTCCTTCAAGATAATATGTGTCTGGACATTCTGGCCCAGACTCACTCTCATTGTTCCTTTAACTTAGCTAGGTTTGGGGGAGCAGAAAAGGGGTATTCAAGGACATGGTGCTTTATTGTCCCCCTTTTCTTTAAGGACAATACACCATCACAAGCCTTGGGAGGCTGAGGCAAGAGAATTAAAAGTTTGAGGCTAGCCTCAGCTTTTTAAAACCTCTCAGTGAAGATTAAATCCCAACACGTGAAATCCTGAGAGACTCAAACTATATTCAAACCTCAGCCTTCTGCATCTCTAAGGCAATAGGCTCTTGTGAGTGCACACCCCACCCCAGTCCTTCAAGCCTGAAATCCTACAGTAAAATCAGTCTCAGCAATAACAATAGGTAACAAATCTTCATTTATTCAGCAACTGTTTATTAGATTCTGCCACTGTCTAGGTACTAAAGATGAGGTAGTGCACGGAGAAAGGCAACAAGGGACAGAATCCCTGTCTTCTTGGAGCCTGAGTTCCAGTGGGATGTGGTTTGTCAGGGACCCAGCGCTGCTGTAAGCACTTTCTATGTATGAGCTAATTTAATCCCCAGAATCACTCTCTGAGCGATACTGCTATCACAATGAGGAAACCCAGAGGTCTGATGACTTGGTGTAGCAATAATAAAAACTCCAGCGTCAGATACTGAGTTAAGCACTTTGTATTTATTATCTGGGCAGCGTGGGGGAGGTGAGGAGGCCTGAGGAAGGACACCAGTGGCTTGAGGTCCAATTCACTGTGTGACCTTCGTCTCACTCCTTCATCTTGTCGTGAAGGAACGCACTCCTTGGGCGGCTCTAGGACTTGGGAAATATCTGAAATTTCCAGGCTGGACTGAGTTTCCTGAAACCTGGAAGGGAATGCAGAGGGAGGCCACCGGGATCAAGAGGGCCAGCCCTGGGTGCTGGGGAGTAGAGGGATGCACTCCAGGATCAAAGCACATTCCCTTATCCCCGGATCTTAGTTTTTCCTCTCCGCGCCGGCGCGGGCTCCAAGTCCCCGGCTTCCCACGGGAGAGCTGTTCCCAGGCAGCTACCAAGCCTGGGTCCCGGGCGGGCAGCGCTGCGGGCTCGGGCGCCCCCTGCCGGTCGAGAAGCGCCACGCCGCCCCGGAGAGGACCCGCCAAGGAGCCAGCCGCCGTGGGGGCCTGGCGCTGCTGGGGGCAGGATTATGTCACTAAAGAGAAAGGAAATGAGTCACCACTCGCCGGGCCTGGGGGCGGCCTGGGGCGAGTGTGGAGACGCGGCCACAGGAACCCGGGACAATAGCGGGAAGTGAGAGGAATGTGGGCCTGGCTGCAGCTGCCCGTGCCCTCCGCGCCGCGGACCGAGACCCCCGCCCCGAGGGAAGGAGGCCGGGCGCTGGGCGGGCACCGAGGGTACCGCGAGGCCAGAACTCCGGCTGGGTGGGGTGGGGACAGGGTGGCTGGAGGAGCCTGGGAGCGGAGGCAAGCCTGGGACACCCAGGTGATCTTCCCAACCAGTGATCTTTCCAAAACCTTAGCTGGACCCCGCAGGGGCTCCCCATTCCCCTTAGCACAGCGCTCAAACTCCGCCCAACATCCTATTAATCCCAGGGGTTTATTAAAACTAGATCCTTGGGTCCCGCCCCGGAGATGCTGATTCTGTAAATCCCAGCATGAATTTGCATTTTAACAACTTCTGGTAGGTAATGCTGAAGCAGCTCTTTGGGTAGCACCACTTTAGATAAAGTCCAGCGGGGCTTATGACAAGCCCTCTTGTTGTGCGGTTCCTCCAGCCTCGCCTCGCCTCACTTCCTCCTCCCTCCACACATTGGCTGGCCAGAGGCATCTGCTTGTCTTTCGCTGGTTCTCCCTCCACGAACTGGACTTGCCTTTGACTGAAACACCTCACCCCACTGCCTCACCGGTTGGCTGACTTCTACCTGTCCTTTAAAATCTTCTCCATGGTGTATTTCAAAGGACACAATCAACACTGAAATGGCAACCCACAGAATGTGGGTGTTAACCGTTTATCTGACAAGGAGTTAATAGTCAGAATATATGAAGAATTCCTGCCGGGCTTGGTGGGCCACGCCTGCAATCCCAGCGGCTCAGGAGGCTGAGACAGGAGGATCAAGAGTTCAAAGCCAGCCTCAGCAAAGGCGAGGCGCTAAGCAACTCAGCGAGACCCTGTCTCTACATAAAACACAAAACAGGGCTGGGGATGTGACTTAGTGGTCGAGTGCCCCTGAGTTCAATCCCTGGTACCAAAAAAAAAAAAAAAAAAAGGAACTACTGAGGGGTCCAGCAGCTAAGGTTTTGGAAAGATCACTGGTTGGAAAGATGACCTGGGTGTCCCGGGCTTGCCTCCGCCCCTATGCTCCTCCAGCCACCCTGTCCCCACCCACTGGTACCCTTGGTGACTGCTCATGTATAATCCCAGTGATTCAGGAGGCTGAGGCAGGAGGACTGCAAATTCAAGGCCAGCCTCTCAGTTTAGTAAGAAACTATCTCAATTTTTTTTTTTCTTGAAAATGGGCTAGGAGTGTAGCTTAGTGGTAGAGTTCTCCTGGGTTCAATTCCCAGTACACCTGCTCCACATACACACACCAAAAATTCTCATGTTTGTCCCTTGTGCAAAACATGTGGGATCTTTCTAGACACCTGGCTGCTGGCTCACACCCTGCACATCCTTAACTTTTACTATTTGTTGCCAAGTTCCTCTCCAAAGTTTCTCTGAAGCCACTGGGGGCATAGTGTTTCAAATTTCAGAATAGACCCAATCTTAAAAATGTAATATGCTGTATGATTCCATTTATTCTTAAAAAGACAAAACTAGAGCAGATGGAAAACTGATTGGCAGGGGTGAGGATGGTGTGGGGGCTGTGATTATAAAGGGAGAGAACAAGGAGTTTTAGGAGTTGCTCTGTACCCTGATTGTGCTGGTGATCACACAGGTCTATACATGTGTTAAATTTTTTTTAACTACACAAAATGAAAAAAGAGTTGATTTCATTGTATGGCAATTTTTAAAATAAAAATGTAAACATTACATTTAAACACACAAAATAGGCTGAGCACAATGGTGCATGTCTGTAATCTCAGCTACTAGGGAGGCTGAGGCAGGAGGATGTCAAGTTTGAGGCGAGCTTGGGCAACTCAGTGGAATTCCATCTCAAAATAGAAAATTAAAAAGAGCTGGAGATGTATCTCAGTGGTAGAACATTCATATGTAAGATCCTGGATTCAAACCCAAGTACAAAACAAAACAAAACAAACAAACAAAAAGAAAACCCTCTAAAATGGTAGAAAAACCCCAATAGGGTTTAGAATGGCTCACCATAATCAAACAGTAGTATTTCTTCTACAAAGTACATTTAAAAAATCACACAAATTGGGGGAGGGTTAAGAGGGATCTTTTTTCTCAAAAGAGAGGGTAGTCCCACCTCATTTTATTCTGAGGTTACTTTTCAGCAATAGGAGAAACCAAGAAGATTGCTAAAAAGGCCTCTAAAAGAGAGCTGGGCATGGTGGCACACACCTGTAATCAGCACCTCCGGAGGCTGAAGCAGGAAGATTGCAAGTTCAAGGCCAGCCTCATCAATTTAGCAAGGCCCTAAGTAACTCAGTGAGACCCTGTCCCTAAATAAAATATAATAAAAGGGCTGGGATGTAGCTCAGTGGTTAAGCACCCTTGGGTTCAAGCCCCAGTACCATAAAAAAAAAAAGAAACTGTCAACACCCCAAGTCCCTGCACCAAATCACAAGAGATCTTCTCAGGCCCCTCTTAGAACCTATTTACTTTTCCTTTACTCACTTTTCTAAGAAATGATGATCTGACCTTCTAACCTACAGCAAATTGAAAACTTCAGCTTAGAAGAAGTGGGAAAGCCATGCTGATAACTAAAGTCTGACAAAGGAAAAAATAAGTGCAAATAATTATCAAAAACAGGCCATGGATGTAGCTCAGTGGTAGAGCGCTTGCCTAGCATGCTCAAGGCCCTGGGTTCCATCTCAGACCCCCACAAGCCCTTTACTGGGTACAGTGGTGCACAATCCCACTGCTTGGGAGACTGAGGCAGGAGGATCACATTTTCAAGGTTAGCCTGGGCAATTTAGCAAAATCCTGTGTCAACATTTTTTAAAAGTGGTCTGGTTCAATCCCCTTTTACGGGGAGATAAAAAGATACAAGGGGTTCAGAGCTATAGGTCAGTGGCAGAGCACTTGCCTAGGACACACAAGACCCTGGGGTCTACATCCAGTACTGCAAATGAACAAATAAAAAAATACATATGCAGGAATATAAGGGGGCAACAGAGTGGAGCTGCCTCACCTCTAGAACCTTGGAGGCACCACTGTGCATATCAGAGACAGAGGCGGCTCTGCTCCACATGGTCACTCAGCTTCCCAGGCTGCTTGCATGGCCTGCTCTGTGAAGCCTTGCTGGTCCCCTCTGGTGGAGCTGACTTCTTCCTCCATTGTTTCCTGAACTTCCACAACATTTCTCCCACTTTAAGCACTTATTGTTTGCTTGTCTCTCCTCCTCCAGGTTAATGTACCCACAACATCTGGCCCAGAACAAGTGCTCTACAAAGAATCACTCTTTAATTGCAAGCAATTAAAGATCCCTGAGAGACATTTTTATTAAAAAAAAAAAAGAGAGAAATTTTGGAAGATGCCTGGGGCATACAGGAAGACTGGAGAATTGGGCTTGGACAAAGTACAGGAGGCCACAGGGAAGTTCTTGGCAGTCAGGTATGCTGCTGTGGTGAAGAAGCCAACAACTGTCTCTCTGGAGCTGTTTCCAAAGTCCTAGAAAGGGATCTACCTGGAAAGACTTAGATCAGGTGTCCCAGCTCTGGTGTCAGTGAGGAGGGAGAGGAAGAACCGTGGCACAGAGCACCTAAAGAGACCCTTTTGGATTCCATGATGAGAGAGCAAGTTTCTCTGACTCACCAAGGCTGCACTTGCAGGAGGCAGGTAATGGGAAACCAGGGACTGCTAGGAGAAATGGATGGCCAAGTGCTACCCAAAAAATGTCCATGCACTTCCCTAGGGCTGGGAAAGCACAGAGGCATGGACTGCAAACTGTGAAGGTTACTGCTTCCCGGTCTTTGGGTCCCCAGTGTTTAGCACATACCTAGTACTCAGTAGGTGCTCACCTAAAAAAACGTCTATCCAGCAAGTCAATGGATGGAGTGAAACCATCCTGTTATGGAAGTTCATGGCCCATTAGCGTTTTGTTGGTTTTTTAAAATATTTTTTCAGTTGTTGATGAATCTTTATTTTATTCATTTATTATTTATATGTGGTGCTGAGGATTGAACCCAGTGCCTCACACATGCTAGGCAAGCACTCTACCACTGAGCTACAGCCCCAGCCCCTAGCATTTCGTTTTTATGTTTCCTTTGGTTTGCAGTGCTGGGGATTAAACTCAGGGCCTCATGCATGCTAGACAAGAGCTCTACCAGTGAGCCAAATCCCCAACCCATATGGAGTGTTTTTTGTTGTTGTTGTTTTGTTTTGGGATTTTTTGTTTGTTTGGTTGGTTTTGTTTTTATTTTTTGGATACTGGGAATTGAACCCAGGCAGGTTGAACCACTGAGCCATATCCCCAGCCCTATTTATTTATTTATTTATTATTTTGAGACAAGATCTCACTCACTAAGTTGCTTAGGGCCTTGCTAAGTTGCTGAGACTGGCTTTGAACTTGTCATCCTCCTGCCTCAGCTTCCCGAGTTGCTGAGATTACAGGCATGTGCCACCATAACCGGCTGTTGGGTGTTTTTTGACATCAATTTTATGAATCAAAATGTGACAAGATGGCCTCAATGAAGAGATGATTGCCAAAAAGAAGAAAGATTTGTCTAGGGATAAATTGTTGCACTGTTTCCAAAGTCCCCACCCCCTTAATCTAGCTCTGAGCAGGATTAACATTTATTTAAAGAAATTGGCCCCATGCAGCCCTTGCTGATTGTGTTGGCCACAGGAGGTGGGCCAGCCTCCAGTTCCTTGCTGGAAGCTACAGAGCTGCTCTGAGATGGCACTAGAAGTGGGTCCCAGCAGTCTCAAGGGAAGAACCAAGCCAGAAGTTTCAAATGCATGTGCCAAGAAGCCAGTGTCTTCCAGGGAAATCCACTGGACGAGGTACCAAGGAGTGTCACAATCTGTGTATATGGGTTGGCCATGCAGCCAGAGGTTTCCAAATGTTCTCCTGGGAACTGGGACATCACAGAGGTGCTCCAGGTTGGGGGAGGGGTGTTAATGAGAAAGCACCAGAGCTTCCCCTCCCAGCTGCCTTCAACCAGAGCAGCAACACACTTTTGAGCTTTCTATGGAAGATTCTGAGGGTTTTTTTGTTCTTGTTGTTCTTGATTTTTTGTTTGTTCACTTGGTTGTTTTTTGTTTTGGTAGTGGGGATTGAACCCAGGGGTGCTTTATAACTGAGCTAAGTCCCCAGTCCTTTTTTATTTTTTTATTTTGAGACAGGGTCTCACTAAATTGTTGAGTGTCTCACTAAGTTGCTAAGGCTGGCCTCAAACTCGCCATCTTCCTGCTTCAGCCTCCCAAGTCACTGGAATTACAGGCATGTGCCCCTGCACCCAGTGAAGATTCTGTTTAAATAAAGAGTTCGGTAGAAGAAAAAAGAAAAAGAGAAAAAGATTTGGTGTCTAGTTCACTGACCTAGTACATACCCTTTTTACAAAGTGTTTTTGGGTACATGTGGGAAGGACTCTTGTGAGTTATGTGACCTTATGTAGCCTCGGTCTCCCCATCTATACAATGGGTATGACGTCAGAGGATGGTGTTGAGATCCAATGGCTGTGTGTGGCTGGATGCTATTTTGAGACTTATTGATGACCATTCCTCTCCTGTGTTGTCCCAGTCCCTTTCCCACAGGCATGCAGCTGAGAGTGGTGGCGGGGGTGGGGAGTGAGGGGGAGAAGTGCCTGAAAGTCTTTGCTAAGAGCCCAGGGCTTAGAGAATGGAGGGAACAAAAGAGGAAAGGACGAAGGTGCCTTCCTGTTCAAGGCCCATTGGCCAGAAGCAGTGAGTAAAGGAGACCCCACCCACCCAGAACCAGCGGGTCCAGGCCACAGAGGAAGGAAGGCAAGAGATATGTGGGCCCAGCAGCTCTCAGGGAGGTAGCAGGAGCCTGGGGCAAATGGTTTTGGATAGATCTGGGTCCAGGCCGGGACTGTCTATGTTGAGGAAACAGGAAAACACCAGCCCTGAGGGTTGCTGGGATGGGCAGCCTCAGAAGGGACTCAAAGCCTCTCTAGGACCCAAATAGCCATCCTCTTACCATGCAGCTTTGCACTGAGACCTCAGCCCCAGGGCATAAACCCTGGAAGAAGTGATGTATTTTCCTCCACCAGACTGCTGGAAAAGGAACTTGGAGTATAAAGTGAGGCCCAGCTAGAGAAAATTAAGGAATTCCTATTTCTGACCCCACCCCCACTTCCAGCCTGGGTGTCTGGCTCTGAGAGCAGAGCCATCTAACACATCTGAGGTCTGGAGCCAGAGGAAGGCTGCTCTCCTGTCACTCTGTCCCTTTACTGCCCGCCCATCACCATGCCTCACCCAGGCCCATCTGTCTGCAGTGAGCTCCCAGCTTTGGCTTCCCTGGGAGGGCTAGGGTGACGTTTGGGGACCCTTATTAGACTGTGGTACTCTGACTTCTTCCTCTGGGTTGACTGGATCCCTGCAGGCACTGGACAGGGGGTGGTGGGAGAAGGATGGGGCCAGCTGATCTTGAGAGTCTGGTGCTCCCAGGCCCCCAGGCTGCCCTCAGTCAGAAAGACTGGCCTGATCCCAAGGCTTGGCGAGGCCACTGAGGATATTTGCACAGTGACAAAAGGAGAGAAGAGGCCCAAGAAGAAAACAGCATCCACACATGGAAATGCCTGGAACTGTTTTCCAGGCACATTATTCTTCTCTGGGGTGATTTTCAAGACCAAGGGAGCCTGAGGCCTGAAGAACCCAGAGGTGACTCACCGCTCTGGGAAGACGCAGATGCTTCTTCTCTGCAGTGTGTGAGTGTGCGCACACACGAATATGTATGTGTGTAAATAGCATGTGTGTATGTGTGTGAGTGCATGTGAGAGAGCGAGAGAAGGTGTGTCCCAGGATAGAAATTGTCCCTAGACCTTTAGAGCCAGTAGGGCATTTAGCAATCCCCTAACTCTAGCCAGGGCTTCTAGGGCTGTTGAAAATAAGGCCTAAGTGACCCGACTCGCCTGAAACACACTATTCTCCAGAGATGCAGGAAGAAGGGGCCTGGCAGTCTGAAATTGTCTCAGTTGTATCCAGTTCCTGGCCCTGGGCTTGGTCACTGTCTCCCAATAGCACAGCCACTCAATGAAAAGGGAGCCAGCAGCAGGCCCAGCACTGGCCCTCAGGCAGGCCCTAAGCTTTGTTCTTGACCCAAGTTATATCCTTCATTTTACTCTTCATAGCCATCTCTTAAAATGGACCTTTTAAGCCAGGCATGGTGGCGCAGAACCATAATCCCAATTACTCCAGAGGCTGAGGTAAGAGGATCACAAGTTCAAGGCCAGCCTCAGCAACTCAGCCAGACCCTGTCTCAAAATTAAAAAATAAAGACATGGTACAGCACAGCTGGGTTCAATCTCCCGAACTAAAAAGGTGGCGCGGGGGGCTGGGCATTTTGGTCCTCATGTTACCAAGGAGGAAGCTGAAACTAAGTACCTAATTCCCCACAGCCCACCCTCATTCTAGTTGTGTAATGATGATTGACACTTTCAAGCACATTCTATGTGCCAGACGATGTTCTAAGCACTTGGCACGTGTTAGTTCCTTTTGTTCTCATATGGCAGGAACTGTGACTATGCCCATATTATAAAATGAAGTCTCCAAGGCACATAATTCAAGGAACTGCTCAAGGTCTTAAAAAAAAAAACCAAGCCAGGTGCAGTGGCACACACCTGTAATCCCAGCACTTAGGGAGGCTGAGACAGGAGAATCCTGAGTTCAAAGCCAGCCTCAGCAACAGCGAGGTGCTAAGCAACTCAGTGAGACCCTGTCTCTATATAAAACACAAAAAAATAGGGCTGGGGATATGGCTCAGTGGTTGAGTGCCCCTGAGTTCAATCCCTGGTACCAAAAAAAAAAAAAACACAAACAAACAAGGGATCTGGGGATGTAGCTCAGTGGAAGGCACTTGCCCAGTGTGTGCAAGGCACTGGGGTCAATTCTCAGTTCTCTCCCTCTCTCTCTCTCTCACACACACACACACAAAGGCAGGTCAGAAATCTAACCTAGGTGAGGGAGTAGGGAAGGAGGCAGGAAAGGGGGAAGGCCATAAAGGTCTGTGTCACCAACCAGGTGGCTGAGAGGCCGCATGAAATACACCTGAGGTGCTAAGCCCAGGGGTGAGGAGCACCTCAGCCTGAGCGTTGAGCCTGAGGTATTAGCAACTCCGGGGCACTTGTGAACATCGCTTGTGCAGGCAAAGTCTCCTCATCCAGGGAATGTCCTGAGGCATAGACACAGGAAGCCACTTTCCTAAGGATACCATCTGTAGGTGACTTCGAGTGGCCCAGGGTTACAGGCAGAGCAGCATTTGCAACCATCTCTCAAGCCTGACGCATGGGTGTTCAACAAATGCTTACTTTCTTCTCTCTACTGGTACCTTTTTTTAAAAACCCAAATATTCCTGGAAATCAATGAAGTTGATTTTGTTAAATACATGACAAAAGTGATTGCTTTCATGCCGTAAGATATTTATTTTTTTGAGTTTTTTTTTTCTTAATTGGGCATGAACTCAGGAGCACTCGACCACTGAGTCACATCCCCATCCCTTTTTGTATTTTATTAGAGACAGGGTCTCACTGAGTTGCTTAGCACCTCACTTTTGCTGAGGTTTTGAACTCACAATCCTCCTGCCTCAGCCTCCCAAGCTGCTGGGATTATAGGCATGCACCACCGTGCCCAGCTTATTTTTTTATTTTTTTATTTTAAGACAAGGTCTTGCTAAGTTGCTTAGAGCCTCACTAAGTTGCTGAGGCTGCCCTCAAACTTGCAATCCTCCTGCCTCCATCTCCCAAGTCACTGGAATTACAGGCGTGTACCACTGCACGCAGACGAACTGTTCACTTAAAATGGTTGATTTTATGTGAATTTCACCTCACATAAAATCAATCTTGTGGTCATTTTACCCATAAAGAATAGAGAGAGGAGACAGAAACAGGGGGTCTCAAGTGAGCCTACATCTTCATCTTAGAGAGAACCACACAAGAAATGGATGAGCCACTTCCGCTGCCAGATAGACCTGCTAGAAGGGGCTCCCTAGAGAAGTGGGAATGAGAAGGACCTCAGTTTTCCAGAGGATGGCACGATGAGCCACTCAGAGCTGGAGAAAGCCCTGGAGAACTGGGTTCCTCCAGTCTGGACACCTCCACCTCTCAAATATATCTGCCTGGTGGGGAAGATCCTATTTCTAAGAAGTTACACAAAGCTCCACAAAGACAGGAAAGCCACCTATTTTGCCCCTGCCCCTCCTTTACAAATGGAGCCTACCAAAGCGCAGCTGTGTCGTTTGCAGAACCAAGAAGACAAGCCAGCCCTGCACTCCATTCTGGTTTGCACATGCTCAGAAGGAGACTTGGCAGAGGATATGTAATTTACCGGAAGTTGCTTCCTGCTGTCCCCCTCCATGGGCCTTGAGGGCAAGTTCAACAGGGGGTCAATCTGCCATTCGGTTCCTTTAGGTTCCTGGGACACATGCGTAAGCCATCACACAGCTGAGCTTCTCTCTAGGCTTTCCTTGACAAGTGCACATTATCAGCACCCTGCCTGTCCCCCTTTGGTACTCTGTGCTTTCCGCTTACTCTGCTTTAATGTCAAATTGGCCGTCTCCAGACCTGTGGGCTGCAACTCTTCATGGTTTTCCATTGACATTCACTACATGATAAAAGTTTGACCACATGCTCCTTGTAAATGTTTTCAGTGCTTTCAAGCACTTTCTTTGCTTTTAAATTGAGTTTTAGTCGTTAACCATATAAGAGCAAATTTTTTTTTTAAAAGTTTTTATTTTCACACTCCCAAGCCATCAAGTCAAGCTTGTAAGCCTCAGCATCTGCTACAAAGTTGCTTGCTCTCCTGGAGGTGAACCTTGACACATTTTTCTTATAAAAAATTAATGAAGGGGCTGGGATTGTAGCTCAGCGGTAGAGCGCTTGCCTCGCATGCGTGAGGCCCTGGGTTTGATCCTCAGCACCACATACAAGGCAATAAAATAAAGACATTGTGTCCATCTACAACTAAAACAAAATATTAAAAAAAAAAATTAATGAAGTGCTGAGCAAGGCGGCGGCGCACACCTGTAACCCCAGCGGCTCCCAGGAGGCTGAGGCAGGAGAATCGCCAGTTCAAAGCCAGCCTCAGCAATGGCGAGGCACTAAGCAACTCAGTGAGACCCTGTCTCTACA
>PVHX01025671.1:0-21975 GCA_004024805.1 Geosciurus inauris | reverse complement strand
TCCGTACTGAACTTGAGGAAGAAGTCAGTCAGATCTTTGGAAACCAGGCTCATCATGTAGCATAAAGTAATCATGCCCTCCCTACCTAGGACAGGGAGGGTCTGTGAACAGGGAATTTGCCTTCTATGCTACAACGTTCTCACCTTAAAACAAGCAAGCAAACAAACAGTGATGATACCAACAGTGACCACATAATGATTTTTTTTTTTTTATGAAGAGCTAATAGCTTAGCACATGTCTCACCTCTGCAATAGCATCTGCTACACAGCCGTGTTAACTGTCTTGGCTGTTCTTTTAACAATCATTACTTTATATTGGCAAATGCGTGTGCAGATGTCTATTTTTTTTACCTGTAAAATTTTCCTTTTCTCTGAAGGCCAGATCAGTTTTCCCTCTTCTACACATCTTTCCCTGCCCTTTATATTCCATTAATCCTAGGATCAATTTTGGGGTCTCCCCTGTGGACTAGCAAGCAGTTTTGCTTATTTTCACATTCATTTTTCTCTCTCTTTTTTTTTTTTTTAAATTTTTTTTTTTTAGTTGTAGATGGACACAATGTCTTTATTTCATTGCTTTGTATGTGGTGCTGAGAATCGAACCCAGGACCTCACGCATGCAAGGCAAGCGCTCTACCGCTGAGCTACAATCCCAGCCCCATTTTTCTCTCTCTTTTACTGTTGTTTATATATGATGGACCTTGAGTTTGCTGAGTCATGGTGCTTCATTATCCTTATTCTTCCTTTGCTTAGTTTTTTTGGGGAGGAGGAAGTGAGGAGAAGTACTAGGGATTGAACTCTGGGGTACTCGACCACTGAGCCACATCCCCAGCCCTGTTTTGTGTTTTATGTAGAGACATGGTCTCATTGAGTTGCTGATGGCCTCACCATTGCTGAGGCTGGCTTTGAACTTGTGATCCTCCTGCCTCAGCCTCCCAAGCTACTGGGATTACAAGTGTGCACCACTTCACCTGGCAGAAATTTGAGGATTTTAAGAAGCTGGATAGTCTCCCACATGTAACTGTGTTCTCTTGAATGTGTGCATAAACATTCTTCTTTACATTGGACTGATTGATTGATCCTGATCTTCTTTGCCTTCTGTGTGGTTGCTTAGTGACTAGTGTAGGGGAAGAAAACTGCCTCCTCTGCCTTCTTAGGGGCCGTTGTTAGGGCCTATGGAGCGGCATAATTTGCAGCTACCTATTCTGATACAATTCACCATCGAGGCTGGGACTTGGATAGCCTAGTCACACACTGCGCTGTTTGGTTGGTGCTTTGTTGGAGTTTGATCTTAAATGTACCCCAAAGATCCATGGGTTATGGGGTTGGTCCCCAGCTTGCCACTATTGGGAGATGGTGGATCCTTTGAGAGGGGCATCTAATGGGGGAAAGATAGGTCATTGGGAACAGGTCTTTGAAGGAGATTGTGGGACCCCAGTCTCTTTCTCTGTCTCTTTTGTCCCAAGCCATGATGTGAGTGGTTTTGTACCACCGCTGATCCCCCATGATGTGCTGCCTCACCACTGGCCCAAAGCCACAGAGCCAATTGATCCTAGATGGGAACCTCTCAAACCACAAGCCAAAATAAACCTTTTCTCTTTAAAAGTTGATTGCCTTAGGTGTTTGCACAGAGTAATGGAAAACTGACACAGAGAGTGCTTGATGCCAGAGGTGGGGGAACAGAGGGGAAGGCAGGAGGTCCTGGAACTGAGCTGCTGTAGTGCAGTCAACAGCAAAGTGAGTTACATGAAAGAGACCCAGTGACTGTCATTGATTATGCTGATCAGATTGATGAGTTGATGAGGTCATCTTTCAGTAAAGGCATCCGATCAAGCCTCATTTTTATCTTTAATTGTGGCTAGAAAAACCAAGAATGTAAAATTTACCGTCTTCCCCTTACAAGTATAGAGTTCAGCCATATTGGTAGTTACATAGTGGTCCATGTAGCAAATGTCTGGGACTTTTCATCCTGCTACATTAAAATTGTTCCCTTCCTCACCAAAAGATACATCCTGATTCAAGAATATTTCACTCAGCACCATTTGACCCAGTTATCCCACTCCTCAGTTGATACCCAAAGGACTTAAAATCAGCATACTACAGTGACACAGTCACATCAATGTTTATAGCAGCTCAACTCACAACTGCTAAAGTATGGAACCAGCCTTGGTGCCCTTCAACAGATGAATGGAAAAGAAAATGGCACAGATACACAATGGAGTATTACTCAGCTCTAAAGAAGAATGAAATGATAGCATTTGGTGGTAAATGGATGGAGCTGGAGAATATCATGCTAAGTGAAATAAGCCAATCCCAAAAAACCAAAGGCCAAATGCTCTCTCTGATATTTGGATGCTAAGATACAATAATGGGGTGGGGGGTGGAGAATAGGAGTTCATTGTGTTAGACAAAGGGGAATGAAGGGAAGAGAGGGTGATGGGAATGGGAAAGACAGTGGAATGAATCTGACAGAACTTTCCTGTGCTCATATATGAATACACAACCAGTGAGACTCCACATCATGAACAACCACAAGAATGAGACGCTGTACTCCATATACATATGGTATGTCAAATTACATTCTACTGTCCTGTATAACTGTAAAGAACAAATAAAAATATTTAAAACATTTACATATCATAGAGAAAGAGTATCCCAGTTCACATTTTTTTGTTAGTATAGCAATCAATGGAAATATAATTTGTGGAAATATCATTGGAGTGTATGGAAAGAACTCGGTGCTCACAGCTTCTCTTTCTAATCAGTGGTTTTCCTTCTTTCAGTAAAGAAATGACATTTCTATTTTGATCTTTAATTGTGGCTAGAAACACCACAGAACGTAAAATTTACCGTTGTCCGCCTTGTAAGTCACAGAGTTCCGCCATATTGGTAGAGACACAGTGGTCCACGTAGCAGATGTCTGTACTTTTCATCCTGCTACATTAAAGCTGTTCCCTTTAACAGCTGTCTTCCTGCTACCTCAGTTTCTGAAATCACCATGCCACTTCCCATTTCTATGAATTTGCAGTGTTTTCAAAAGTTAAGCTGTTTTTCAACAAAGAATAAATAAAAGTGAATATTAGAATTATAAATTATGTAAACTAAACCATACTTAAATATATGTCTGTAGAGACCCAAAGATCTCTGTATCCCTACTTACACATAAGGAATTCTGTAAACTAAGCTAAATGAATTTTACTTGTGTGTGGTGCTGGGGATTGAACCCAGGGCTTCATGCATGCCAAGCATGTAATCTACCACCCAGTGACACCTTCAGCCCCTAATGTATAATTTTTATATTTTTACTCACTTGTGTATATGGTATTATGTTCTTAAACCAGCAATTCTGGCGCAAAATAAAGGTATGGAAATACTTATTTACTGTTACTAGGTGCATCAATAAGATTTTGATAAGTGACAGCTGGGAAATAAACAATTCCCTGACTTTATTTATTTTACCCCCTGTACATGGCAGCTGTAACTTGACATGGATGCTAATTTTTTTTTTTTGGCAGAGGGGAAGTTCAGGGCATGGAACTCAGGGACACTTGACTGAGCCACATCCCCATCCCTAGTTTGTCTTTTATTTAGAGACAGGGTCTCACTGAGTTGCTTAGCATCCCACTGTTGCTGAGGCTGGCTTTGAACTCCCAATCCTCCTGCCTCAGCCTCCTGAGCTGCTGGAATGACAGGCATGGACCACACATCCAGCATGGATGCTAATTGTGAAGTGCAGCAGAGAGGACTCTTAGAACCTCAGGACAGCACTTAAAAGTTTCTGCTCAGATATGGCACTTGTCACCTTTTCTCACATTCCACTGGTCAAGCAAGTCACAGATGCAGTGTGACACCAGTAGGATGGAGAAGCCATGTAGTGTGGTCCCTGATAAGTCATCCTCTTCCAGGGAGGGCAGAGAGAATCTGAGATCAGGCTGCAAGCTACCTCACCACCTAGGAGAATCCCTGACCATGGTAATTCTGTTTACTCATTTGACATTTTTATAGGCTTGCAAAGAATGTCAGTAATGGGCCATGGGTGGACTCTTACTCAGGTACTCCACATCTAAAATGAAAATCAACACCCAAGAAAAGTGATTTTTAACATCACAACCAGGCCATTCTTTAATCAATACATAATATTGTTGGAGATGGTATTTTGTCCCGCAGGAGCCTGGAACTTTGATTTAGAACTGCTTGTTACAATTTAACCTGGATGGAATGGTGTAATATTTTTGCATGGAAAACAGGTGGTATTTATTTCATATGTCCTGTATGCCCAATGCTTTGCTACAGATGGTTTCTCTTTCATTTAGTATGTTCTGCTCCCCGGGGTCCTCCCATTTTTTTATGCCTGAAGCCAGGAAGCCCTCCGACATTGGCTGTAGTCCCCCCAACTACACCCTCCTCTTTTTCTGAGTCAGGAAAGCTCAGAGAGATGCACAGCATTATGATTGACATGCCCCATGTGCCCCAATTCACCTTTGTGGTCACTCCTCTAGACCAGATTTCTTCAAATCTTAAAGTGCATCACCTGGAGATCACGTCCAGATACAAACTTGAATTCGGCAGGTCCAGGTGGGACTTGAGATTTTGCATTTCCAACAGGTTTCCAGATGCTGCTGAGGCTGCTGGTCCACAAACCTCACTTTGAGTAAAAAGATTGTGACCAACTAAATTGAGACCTCTAAAGCTCATAGAAGGAGCTCCCATCTGCATCCACAGGGCTCAGCAGCAGCACATCGTGTGCTATCACACAACTGAGTGATTCTCCTGTGTATAACTACTTCTGTTGATTTATTTTCACTCTAACAAATTATTCTGTGTGTCCAAGCAATGCATTTACTATTTGGCATTATAAACTACAATTCATGCAGAGAAGCTGAGTTCCAAGATGGAGCTACTATATGTAAAATAGGAGTTTCTTTTATATTAGGGGAGCAAAAGCTCTCATTTTTTAGCCATCCTGTCATCTATCAGAAAAGTTCCTTTGATGGAGCCACAAGACGAATGGAATGTTTGGACCCTTGGAAGGTGGGCGCAGGACCAGAGAGGCGGGATCTGTAAATGCGATCCCTCTAGCAAGGAGACTAATTTCCTAATTAGACTCTAATTTCTCTAATTTCCTCTCCTGCAAAAGTGACCCTGTGGAGGGCATGTGTTATGTGTGCCTGTGTGTATGAGTGTGTGGTGTGAGCAAGCCACAGCTTGGAGCTCTGTACGGCCTGGCTGTTAATATTTTTTATTGAGATAAAACATATATGCCATAACATCTGTCCCCAATAAACACTAACTTCCCATCCTCTTTTCCCCAGATCCCTGCTGACCACCAGTCCATTTTCTGTTTCTATGAATGATTTCAGAACTATCGGTCCTTTGGAAAAAAAAACTTTGCATCTCAGAGATGCCTGACAGTTTGTTTGGTCATTGGGGTTGTTTACATTGCTCTCTTCTGGTGGCTGTTCACCAAGAGTTGAGGGCAGACAGGGGGATTTTCTTTCCACATTATATGACCTGCGGAGTCTGGGTAAGCCACCGTCGTATGTGATCCCATTACAGATTTCTTTCATCTGCACTGGAGTTTAAGTTTGGGGAACCTGTTTGTGTTTCTGTCTGTTCCAATGGATTGACACCTCTTTAGGAAGAGGGACTGGGTCACAGCTCTGGGGCTCTGTGAGCTCCTGGCTGGGCAGAGCATACATGGCCTTATTCTGTTCTATGTCCTAGGGGACCCCTGGCTGAGGTCAGGGAAGGAGATCAAAGCTTGGAGAATGTGAACCGGGTGGAGAACCTGTGCTGGTCGAGACCATCTTACAGTTCCAAAACCCAGGGATGAAACCATTATTTTCTTCATTTTACAGTTTAGAGAACTTGGGTAGAGCTGGGTACAGTGGGGCACACCTGTCATCCCAGCCGCTCAGGAGGCTGAGGCAGGAGGGTGGCGAGTTCAAAGCTTAGCCTCAGCAAAAGCAAGGCACTGAGTAACTCAGTGAGACCCTGTCTCTAAATAAAACACAAAATAGGGCTGGGGAGGTGGCTCAGTGGTCGAGTTCTGCTGAGTTCAATCCCCGGTACCCCCCCCCCCACACACACACCTTCAAAAAAGAAAAAAGAGAAAAGAGAACTCAGGTACAGAGGGAAAAAATTCAAAATTTGCTGATTTGGGGCTAAATTGAAATATTTTTTCTTTCTAAAATTACACTCCTTTTTTGTACTTTAAATGACTGTCTCTGGCATCTGAAACTAGGTACATTCAACTTCGGCATGTCTGGAGAGAAAACATAAAATGGCATATTTTTCAGCCCCTGGAACACTCTTTTTCAACCCATATCTGTACCTTTCTTAACACCTGGAACAAGAAATTGAAATCTCTCTCCAGGTACTTGAGTTTCAGTCTCTTCTAATTCAGAGCAGACCTGTGTTTTCCATGATATTCCTTCTGAACTTGTACTCAGTCTGGGAATGTCAGTAACTTAGAGGACTCCCTGGCCTACTAGAATTATCCCATTTTTATATGAAATTGTGTTCACTCCTCAGATGAAACCGATAGTTATTAAACTTCAATATACCACATGAACCTTTGTGAATGCTTTTTGTAATTTTTAAATCAGAAAGTTGTTCAATTGACATATCTTTTTGTGTATTTATGGGATGAGATATGATAATTTGATACATGTATAGGACGTATCATGATCAACTTGGGGCAGTTAGCATTTCTAGCACCTCAATCATTTATCATTGCTGTGCACTGGGAGCCTTCAAACTCCTCTGTCAGTTTGCAGTGTGCACTGCACTGATAATAATTCATTCTCCTGTGCCATGGAATGGAAAAGTGGGTCTCGTAGAAGCGGAGAGGCAACCCTACACTGGACCGTGGCTGGATTAGAGGGACCAAAATAGAGATGGACAGGGGAAATAAGCTCCCGTCCTCTGCCCCCACCACTTTTAAAGTTCTGGCAGCATGGGAGGGCTGTGTATTGAGGGACCCGGGCAACAGAGCTGAGCTTTCTAGGTCAGGTCGCTCCTGCTGCCTGAGAACAATCCAGACCTGCTCCCCGGTGGGGAAGGGATTGGGCGCCCAGCAGGAACAGCTCGGGGTGGTTACGGCTGTTAATTTTTTTCTTTGGTTCTGGACTCTACCACTGACAGGTATCTGTCCCTCTCATTACACCCTCCGTGGGTGGCAGGTCTGGATGTAAGGCTCCCGTGGAGCCTAGTCTCCATTTATTATTACTTCTGAACCTTTGCATGCGTTGCTGGGTTTTGAAGGCTCTCTCTGAGTTACAGGCAGCGAATAAACAATTATGTGGAAATGAAACCAAAGCTGACATTCTTTAACCCATCCCAGGAAAAAAAAAAACGGTGAACTTTGTAACATGACTGTGTATTGTCTTGTCTGGCCTTTTATAATAATCTCAGTAAATCTGAAGACAGTGCTCTTCAGTGTGGTAACCAACAACCGCATTTGCCATTTAAATTCAAGTTTATTTAAATTGATTGCAATGAAAATTTCTGTTCCTCATCAGCTAGCCTAGTGGTTTGTTTTCAGCTGGAGTGGATTTTGCCTCCCTTGTGACATTTGGCAATGTCCACTTATGTTTGTGTTTCGCTTTTCACGACTAGAAGAGGCACGTGCTTCTGACCATTGGTTTGTAGAATCCCTGGATGGTGCTAGACATCCTGCAGTCCCCACCATGGAGAGTTAGTCACCACTACAGGGAGTTAGTCACCTGGCTGAAAATGTCAATAGTTGCAAAGGTGAGCAACTCTACACTAGCCAGGTCTCAAGTACTAAGAATCCACACAGAGCGAGAGGCTTTTGGATTGAACAGCACAGGTAAAGAGCATCTCCTTCCACTACTGCTAATGGTGACATCTATGGGACATCGCCCTGGAAGGTGGGGGAAGACAGAAGTAAGAACAAGGGATGGGCAGTGAGAGCAGAGAGGCAATACTCTTGCGAACACGTATTCTTTTAAATGAGGAGATGCAATTCTAACTTTGTTTTTCACAGGTGATCTCTGGCTTAGCTTCAGAGAGTAAAGTGGTCCCTTGAGTCCTATGTCACTAATCGTGCTCCCTGTGATGTTCACGGCTCACAAGTACTTTCCCATACATTGCCTGGTTTAATTTTTATGAAATTCTGAAACAGAGAAGCTGTCTAGTTTACAGAAGATAAAAAGGAAGGGTGTATGTGGTTTATTTGTCTGTCTTGATATGTGAAATAAATCATTCATTAATTGATTTTGGTTCTGGGGTTGTAACCACTGAGCAACATCCCCAGCCCTTTTTATTTTTCTTATTTTGAGACAGAGTCTCACTAATTTGCTGAGACTGGCCTTGAATTTGCAATCCTCCTACCTTAACCTCCCATGCCGTGGGATTACAGGTATGTGCCATTCTGCCTGGCTATAATGAATGCATTTTTCTAAAGGGAAGTTGACTTGGCCACATCTGTGTCATAAGAGTGGGCCCAGGTCTTCTGGCCTCTGAGCTAGCAATCTTTCTCTTCTACCCTTGTCTCCTTGATAAAGTTTCAAAGTGGGCAATATACAACTTCAGAAATAGGCCAGCACTCAAGATTCCAAATATACTTTTTTATCTCTCAATTTTCCATGATCCATCTTGGAAGGAGAGAAAGGAAGTTATATAAAGAAAATGTGATTCTTTTTTTGGTACTGGAGATTGAACTCAGGGGCACTCGACCACTGAGCCACATCCCCAGCCCTATTTTGTGTTTTATGTAGAGACAGGGTCTCACTGAGTTGCTTAGCGCCTCACCATTGCTGAGGCTAGCTTTGAATTCACGATTCTCCTGTCTCAGCCTCCCTAAGTGCTGGTTCTTATTGTAGTTTTCATTTGCACTTTCCCTGAGGACTAGAGTGAGATATCACCTCAGTTCATTCAGCAGGAATGGCTATGATCCTAAAGACAAAAAAAAAAAAAAAGTGTGTGAGCATGTAGAGAAAGGAGGAGCTCTGTACTGTTGGTGGGCATGGAACTTAGTACAGCTGTTAGAACAGTGTGGAGTCTCCTCAGAATCTAAAAGTTAACTACCATATGATCCAGCTGTCCCACTTCTGGGCATATGTCCAAAGGAAAAGAAGTCAGTATACCAAAGGGATACCTGCATGCCCAAATTTGTTGTAAAACTATTCCCAATATCCAAGATGTGGAATCTACCTTGGTGTCCACCACCAGACGAATGAATAAGAAAATGTGGTGCACATATGCAATGGAATATTATTCAGCCATGAAAAAGAGTGAATCCTGTTGTTTGCAACAAAATGGATGAAACTGGAGGACATTATTTTAAGCAAAATAATCCAGGTGTGGAAAGATGAATACCGCCTATCCTCTCTTCTGTGTTGAAGTCAAACAGAACCAACCTGTATGTAGAAGAGTAATTTACCAGGAATTAGGAAGAGTGGGGTGTGGGAGGAGGCATATAAAGGGAGTCTGGATAAAGGATTACTGTACACTGTGTGCATCTTTTGAAGTATCACACCAAATCCTGTTGCTATGTACAATCAAAACACCAAAAATAAAATAAGACATAATTCTCTGTCCTTTGTTGAATAGTTCATTAGTGGCAGTCATGAATCTTCACAAACTCACAGGCTGATTTTCACAAGAATGTCGCGTTGAACAAGAGAACTTCTTTCCCGACCCCTCAACAGAACTTATGGACCAATGATACAACATTTATGAAAATTGCTGTCATTTTCTTTTTTGGATTTAGAAAGACCTTTTTGCCTGCAGTAGCTTATATAAATGTAGAGAACATGATACGTGCACCTTGGTTTTTCTCAGCTTCTACTTTAAAAGGAGAAACCAGTTCATTATGCCATCTCAGCCAATGAATTATTCTGGGGAAGACATTAAAATCTACAACATTAAGCCAGATACTGAGGAGCTCAGCACTTAGTTGTGATGATTTGCTGGCCCTATAAACTAACGGTGGCTAGTTGGCTATTGCATTAAATAAACACTTCCATCAAAAAAGCATTTTGCTTATGGAAGTAAAGGCATTTAAATTAGGATACCAGTTATGGTTTGAATATGTGGTGTCCCCCAAAAGCTCCTGTATTGTTCATGTAGTTGTAATATAATCGGTCCATTCAAAGTAGGATGGACTGACTGGGTGGTCACTGTAGACAGGTGGGGCATGGCTTGAGGAGGTGGGTCACCGGGGGTATGTGTTGGAAGGATGCATCCTCCCTGTAGCCTCTTCCCCTTTCTCTCTCTGCTTCCTGACTCCACCATGAGCTGAACAGTTTCTGTCTACCATGCCCGCCCACCATGATGTTCTGCCTCATCTTGGGCCCAGGACAATGGAGTCAGCCATCTATGGACTAAACCTCTAACACTGTGAGCCTCCAATAAAAATGTTCTTCCTGTTCCTGTTGGGTACTGTGGTCAAAGCAAGAAAAGCTGCCTGAAAAATGCCCCAGGAGAGAATTCCCTTCAGTATTCCTTAACTAGGTTGTTGAGATGGGAATTTCAGAGGCCAATGGCATGGGCTTCTCATGTTCAGACATCTTGATGACTGTGCTCTACACATGGTTTAGCTCCTTCTGGCAGAGAGAAGATGCCTGTCATTCTGTCCTACTATGCATCTGTGGGAGTGTCTTTCAATAAAGCTACAGAGGGAATGATTCAGAGTGATATGGTTACCACAGCTTTCCTAAAATGAAGAATTTTAGGAACTCCTTTGAGATTCTGCATGAGTTTCAGCCAGCATCTGGTCAGTTTATGTATGATCCCATGTTTTGACCTGAAGATGACGCTTATGAAAACGTGGAATACATTATTTCAAAATACTCTAGAGTCTCTTGTGCTTCAGATACATCAGAGTCTCTCTCTTTTCCTCTATCAGCTTTTGAAAGGAATTTTGTGCTCACGCAGAGTGCCAAACCCACGCAGTTGGATTCTGAAAAGTTCATTTCTTGGATAGGATGTCCAGTAGCCCAAACATGCTGGACTCATTCTCTGCACTTCCTTCAGTGGCCGCCATATGCATTTCCAATCCTATTTGGGAAAAATGAATGAGTCTTTGATCCAAAAGGGACTGTTTAAATGAAGACATGTCATTGAATCCATGGTTGCAGGCAAGAAAGAGGACAGAGAGAGGACAGTGGGGAGGTGAAGTATTACAGTCCACCTCGGGAAATCCATTTGGAGTTTCTCTGTGGCTTCCATATTTTAGAGATGACTCAGAATTGGGGATGCAGATTATAAATATCACACAAACGAGGTATGTGCATTTTGGTACAAACTCCTCAGTTCCATGCTTAGTATTTGGACCACCTATGTGGTTAAGACCCTAAAGAAGAGATAAAGCAAGAACATCACTTGATAGGTTCATTTGTTATTTTAAGGGCTGGTTCTTATTTCATTTGTGAAACTTGTAGATTTTAAGTCTTATTTCACATCACAAGAATGATAACAAAATAGCAAAACAGGCCAAGGAGGGTTTTTTTTGTTTGTTTGTTTTCCATCTCTCAAAAAAGCAACAATTCTTTTTGAAGGACAAATAAGTTAGTTGAGGCTTTCGTAAAATGTCTTCTGCAATTTCACCACAAATTGGCACATTGATTCTTCTGGTTTTTCTATCATATCGAAGGGAAAGAGTCTCATAGATTCTTCTCAGGCCAAATAACAATTCTAGACCCTGAGCACCTTGTCTCCAAGAAATGACCCAAAAGTTTCCGAAGTTTGATTTACGCTTGGTTTGAGCTTGTGAAGATGCCTTTAGTGTTGGCTTTTGGAACATGAGGAAAGGCATTTTGTCACCTTGCAGGAGGAAAGAGGTAATGGGTGGATGGTTTGGAAGCAGAGCTTGGTGAAGTGGGAAATGGCTTCTCATTGGGACGTGGGGACAGGGCAGAATGGAGAGGTGTGAAGATCCTCTGAGCCCTCAGCACTCTCTGTTGCCATCCTGGCCCTTTCATCCCTATAAGCATCTACACATTTGGTCATTGTGTCTCACAGGGGAACCACGACTCAGCCTGGAAAATGAATGAAGCCATTTGGGGACATTTATGAGATCTTTTCAAAATATGAGTGGGGTTTATTTTACATTTCAAGGCATAATAGAACTTCCTCTGCCTTCCCTAAAACTCTCAAAATCCATGACGGAGAAGACAATTTGGAAAAAGCAAGGTCTTGGTGCTGTAGGCAAGTCCTTCAAAATCATGTGGGTAATGAATGCCAGATACCATCCTGGGTCTTGAAGGCTGAGGTACCAGAATGCTTTCCATCCAAACTGGGACAGATTTTCCGACAGCATTTGGAATAGCCCTCTGACCCCGTTTGACAGATCTCCTTTCCTAGTGAAGGTCATAGTTTTGGTGGACACAAGTGGCCCAACTCTCAAGTTGCATGGTTCCGCTGTTTTCAAAGCGACATCAACGCTGTGCAGAATCTCTTGTCACTCTGAAAAAGAATAACAACACATCATTCTGAGGAAACCAACATGTAGGCAATATAACCAGATTTTAGCTTTTCCTGTGATTAAAAGAATACTAAATACATGGATGTTCATTATACTGGAAGAACTGAATCCTACTTACCAAATCAATGCCTGAAGGTGAATCAATGATGTCTAATTATGGGCTCTGTATTAGAATCACCTGACGTCACCTTAATACTTGCATATCAAAGCTACCTAAAATACAAATGACTCCTTTGAGACTACAGTTTATGTTTTGCCACAATTCATACATAAAGCTGAATATGCTCACCAATGCTCGATATCAGGTAATATTTATTAAGTTACAGGGTACCTTCACAAAGTTTTGATGTCTTTGTCGGCTCTGCTTTTTTAGTAGATCTTTGTCACCTAGAGCCACAAAGCAAATGCCCTCCCGCTCTTGCTTGAAGAATGAACGGCAGTTCTGCTCTCTTGCCCGACAGCAGATGTCCTGGTGCGTGAGCTTTCCAGTTAGGAGCAGGATGTGGCTGGTGTTCAGGTCCAACACCCCAGCTGATGAATTAACAGGCTGTGTGTCCAGCGAAGCCTGGAGGGCGGAGGGCGGTTTGTTCTCAGTGCTTCATTCCGGGGACAGGAGATGAACCTTCCCGTTCACCTCCCCAGGCCTGGGATGCATCCAAGCTTGCAGGAAAGCATCGCACCAGCTGTGAAAAACTGTACCCGGGCTGACGGAAGTAATAGCGCTGACCTCAGGTCACTGGACAAGGGAAATCTCTTGCGTGGGTGAGTGCACTTCCCGTTGCTTCCTGCCAACCCTTGGCAGCCTCTTCATGGGGCACTGGGCTGAAAGATGAGGGATTGATAGGCACAGCCTTGGGCATAGCAGCGGGAGTCTCCAGTGGGAGCCCCAGGGACCACTGAGAACGGGGCATTTCCCTGGTGTCCCTGTAAGCTTGTAAATGCCCACTGGCCTGGCCGGGTGGATTCTAGTTGTGATTCTCTGATGTCGAAGTGAGGTGGCCTGAGCAGGACAGCAGGGATCACTGGTGCCCAGCCATAAAGCAGTGGACTTCTTGGAGTGTGGGCAAATCGGTTTTGCATGTAGCTAGAGAAGGCTCCAAAGGAATTGGGCAGAGGCTGATCAAAGGATACAAAGTTTCAACGAGGTAGGACAGCTCAGGAGATCTACTGTGCCTCACATTTACTATTACTAATAATACTGTGTCCTATTCTTGAAACTTGCCCAGAGAGTAGGCTTTAAATGTTCTCATTACACAGCAACCGAGAGGCACTAAGCAACTCAGTGAGACCCTGTCTCTACAAAAAACATAAAATAGGGCTGAGGATGTGGCTCAGTGGTCGAGGGCCCCTGAGTTCAATCAAAAAAGAAAAAAATTCTCATTACAAATGATAAGCCTGAGTTAAATCCCTGCCCCCATAAAAAAAGTTCTCGTTACAAATGATAAGCCTGTGAGGTACAATTCTACAATGTACAATATTTTAAAATAACATTGTGCATGATAGACATATTTTATATATAGTTGTAATTTTTTAATAAGAATAATAAACCTTTTAAAAGTGACAAAGAATTCCTGTCTTGTTTTTTATGAATGGTCTTCTATATACATATGGTATATATGTAGCATCATAGTATAAGTTATGGATAAATGTTGATTTCTTTGACACATATTTGGCTTTTATTAGCATGCAAAAATATTTCTGAAGACATAAAAATGTGTAGCTCATAGTGGATCTGGGCAATTGTTCAAGTTTATTTCCTCACTCAATGTCAAAACTCCAGCATATTTTTTTAAAAGTGAACAGGAAATTACTATTCAGAGAATTAACCTAGCCCCATGTCCCTCAGTAACAACTAGAAAGGAAATGTAATTTGCACCTGTTCACAAGTAACTGCTGATCTTTCCGTGCTGTGACCCACTGTTCTGGATAAAGACATTTGAATGTTAAATATTTAAATGAGACAATTCTCATTCATAGAGATGGAAAGATCTTTCCTTAGATAAATTGACCTCTCTTAAACACTTCAGAAGATAGACATACTGCTGAGAATCTAGTGTTTATGGTCCTGGAGTGTCCTGGAAGTGAGCTTCCTTCCTGTGTAACAGGTGCTTTCACAATTTGTTATGAATGACAAATACTTAAATATCCCTTCTAGTGGCAGAATAGAGTGGGTGTATAAATGTTTAGCAAATGAGTGAATTCCAATATCTGACACATTTCTCATATTTACTATAAAACAATCACTCCAACTATTTATGCAATTGTTTTCTTTGAAATATTCTTTTTTTCAGCAAGGGGAGGTGGCACATAGCTGTTATCTCAGTGGCTCGGGAGGCTGAGGCAGTAGGATCTCAAGTTCAAAGCCAGCCTCAGCAACAACAAGGTGCTAAGCAACTCAGTGAGACCCTGTCTCTACATAAAACACAAAATAGGGCTGGGGATGTGGCTCAGTGGTCCAGTGTCTCTAAGTTCAATCCTTGGTACCTATCCCCCACCAAAGAAAACTGGGTGTCACTTTGTTGCACAGGTTTGTGTCAAGCTGCTGGGCTCAAGTGTTCCTCCTGCCTCAGCCTTCTCAGCAGTTGGGACTCCAGGCGTGTGCCTCTGCACTGGGCCATGTGTCTGCTTTTTATTTCTTTATTTTAGTTCTATGTACATTTCTAAATTTTGCTCCCCACTTTATTTCGCCCGTCTTTTTTTTTTTTTTTTGTACCAGGGATTGAATTCAGGGGCACTCGACCACTGAGCCACATCCCCAGCCCTATTTTTGCATTTTACTTAGAGACAGGGTCTCACTGAATTTCTCAGCACCTCACCGTTGCTGAGGCTGGCTTTGAACTCATGATCTTCCTCAGCCTCCAGAGCCACTGGGATGACAGGGGTGCACCACCACGCCCGGCTCGAGCACATCAATGTTAACATAGTTTTTACACTTTAAACTTTTCTCGTAGAGATTATCATCCTTGACTAAATATTTCTGTGCATGCCACATGCATGAGACTATGAAGAAGTTTTTGATTTTTTTTAAATGAATAGTTTTTCAAAAGCAGATTTCGTTTTGTAAAAAAAAATAGAGCAGAGCTGGGCTCAGTGCTGCTCACCTGTAATCCCAGCTACCCGGAGACCTGGCAAGTGCAGCACTGGAGCCTAGGGGGAGGCAGGCCAGCCTTGAGAACGCAGCAAGATCCTACCTCAGGGAAAAGAAAAACTGAGTGGAAAGGACAGAGCTCTCTTCCTTCTGCTCCCTCCTGCAGATCCCGTTTTGAACACCTTGTGTGGGTGCAGCAGGTGTGTTACCAGGGATGCGTGCAGGCTGATACACTGTTATTTTCTAAATGCACAGTTTATATGGAGTTCACTCTCCCTGTTTCACCTTCTGTGAGGTTTTGCAAATGCTGAGTGACAGGCGTCTGCCATTGTGGTAAGAGAGAGTGGTTCCTTGTCCTAAACTTTCCCTGTGCTTTGCCTGTTCCCGTCTTTCCACCAAATTCCTGGCAACTGCTGATGTTACCATCTCATGAGAGACTTTGGATTTTCATCCTTGCTTTTGCCCTGACTTTCCAGTCCAGCTGCCCATCTGATCCCAGTGAGGGAGGCAGACCCCACGACACCCCTTTCTACATTTCCCATACACGGATTGAACTCAGACACCTCCAGTTCCTGAGAGGCAGCTTTTCCTTTCTCACCCCCAGGCTGTGAAGAGGCCAAGAAAAGCCCCAGCTTAGCAAGGAGGAGAAAGTAGAAGCTGTGACCGGGGACTCCTACCAGGTCTTGATCTTTCACATGCTGGGACTCTCTGGCCTCATCCCAAAGCTTTTGATTCAGAGTTCATGGATCAAACAGTGGGATTCAGGATAGGACAGTGGGCATGCAGAGATGCTTTGCCCTTTTGGGGTGTTGTAAAACATTTTGCAAGTATCAGCATACTTGGACCTTGTTGCAATTCTAGGAAGCAGTGACTTCTCTTTCTCCCCTTCTCTAGTATGGGGGGTCTGGGGGAGAGAGGATTTGAATCCAGGACATATGGCTTTAACAACCTGCTCTGACCACCATTCTTCCTGACCTCTTCCCAGCTGGGGCCTTGCCCTTCCTACCCAGGCCGGCTAGAGGAGAATGCCTCTTGTAAATAGAGCAGTTCCTTTTCATTTTTGGCAGCTAAATCCCTTAATTTACTCTCTGGCCTCCTCTCAAGAAGAAATCCACCCTGCTTGATAATATCCTGTATGCAGTACATGTCACAGGACTGGGGAGAGGATGAAGGGTAGGTGACTTCCTTAAAGATCAGCACGGGGTCCCCTCCCTGCTACAAGCCTGTTTTAGATCTCCACCTTCTCATTTGAAACCTGGGATGATTTGATGAGCTGGTTTCTTGGGGTTCCCTCTAAGAGGAAAAATAATATTCTAATCTTTTTTCTTTTTCTTTTTTTTTGTACCAAGGATTCAACCCCGGGGCACTTAACCATTGAGCCACATCCCAAGCCCTTTTTATTTTTTTATTTTGAGACAGGGTCTCACTAAGGTGCATAGGGCCTTGCAAAGTTGCTGAGGCTGGCCTCAAACTTGCAATCCTCCTACCTCAGCCTCCTAAGCTGCTGGAATTACAGGCATGTACCACGGTGCCTGGCCTGGTGCTCTAAATCTTGAATGAAGTTATCTTGTTTGTGCAACACAGAAAGGTTTGTCTCTTTTATCAAACAAATACAAACTCATTTTCTCCTTATCACAGACCTAAATTTTAATGTACAGTTGTCCCCCATTATTTGCTGGAGGATATGTTCCAAGACCCACCACTGATTCCTGAAACAGTGGAAAGCAAATCTACACATACTATATTTTTTCCTATATAGATACACCTATGATAAAGCTTAATTTAAAAATTAAGCCTAGTAAGAAACTAACAACAATTAAAAATAAAAAAAATGATTATAACTGTATAATATAAAAAACTAAAGGTTTATTTGAACATAAATACCATGAAAATACAATAGTTGGTATGATAAAAAAAAAGTTGGCTACTGGCTGGAGCAGAGGTGCACATCTGTAGTTCTAGCTAGTCTGGAGGCTGGGGCAGTAGGATACCAAGTTCAAGGCCACCTTGGGCAACTTAGCAAGACCCTTTCTCCCAAGAGAAGTAAAAAGTCTGGAGGTATAGCTCAGTGATAAAACCCTTGCTCAGCATGCATAAAGCCCTCCCAGTGAGACTCTGTCTCTAAATAAAAATACAAAATAGGCTGGGGATGTGGCTCAGTGGTTGAGTGCCCCTAACTTCAATCCCAGGTACCCCTCCAAATAACAATAATAATAATCCCCAAACTCAGCTACTAGTGGAGAAGTGGGAAGATAGCATATACAGAGTGGACACACTGAACAAAGGGACAATTCACCTCTTAGGCTGGGCAGAAATGGATAGCACATGGCATTTTATGCTACTCTGAATATTGTGTAATTTAACATTTAAGAATTATTTAGTTCTTGAATTTTCCATTAGTACTTTTGGGCTGCAGTTGACCCACAGAAATCCACAGAAAGAAGCCGAGTATGGTGGCTCATGCCTGTAATCCTGGCAGCTCAGGAGGCTGAGGCAGGAGAATCATGAGTTCAAAGCCAGCCTCAGTAACTTAGTGAGGTGCTATGCAACTAACTCAGTGAGACCCTGTCTCTAAATCAAATATAAGAAAGGGCTGAAGATGAGGCTCAGTGTTTGAGCACACTTGGGTTCTATCCCTAGTACCAAAAAAAAAAAAGAAATCCACAGAAAGCAAAACTTCAGATAAGCAAAGATTGCTGTCCAAGTGCTAGAATTTTAAAGGGAACTGTCTGTAGCTCTGAGTACCTGATGGAGCATTGGTAAAATCTACAGATTTGTACATCTGCCACTCAAAGCTGTGTCTCCTGGTTGGTATGCTTGCTGTTTACACTAGTCAAATGAGCAGGATGTTTTCTCGCAGGCTCTTCATGTGAATGACATCCACTGGTTGGGTGTGTTGGTTTGCAAAGGACAGCATGAGGATGGTTCCCTGGATTGGGGTGACACTGTCAGCAGTTCAGCCTCTCTGGACCTTATCCCAGGTCGCTGAGCCACATGACAGTGGAGTTATCCACTTAGGAATTTATGGACACTAGCCAGAAAGACAGAGTTGAGGGCTCTTGTAGAGCTGATGCAAACGCCCTCCATCTGGATGGACGCCACAGCTTCCTTGAGTAGAAAACCAGTTCATCCCGTTTGCCTGCTGGGGCATTTGAAGAACGCTGAATATTTCCTCTTAAGATTATCGCCACCTCCAAGATGCCATTCTGTGCATTTGGCATGTGTGAAGTCATAATTCCTGACTTTCCATCAGCTCTCATTGTAAGAACACCTCAACATGTCGAAACATAAAACTTGAGAACAGACTTCACATATGACGATTTGTACGTGTGCAGCACATGTAAATTTTCTCACAGATCCCAGCAGCAGTATAATTATTATTATCGTTTGCAATGCTGGGGATCAGACCCAGAGCCTCGCGCATCCTAGACAAGCATTCCGTCACTGCGTTACATCCCCAGCCCCATTATTTCATTTTTTATTAGTATTTATGGCATAGAAAAAATGATCTAAAAATAGTTTGGGAATTGTTGAATTGCTAAGAGTGAACAAATGAGCATTCTTGGTCATTTCTATTTCTTTCAATTCTTTAATGATATATTATTGTTTAAAATTTGCTAAATGTAGCTGAGTGTGGTGGTGCACACCTGTAATCCCCGTGATTTGGGAGGCTAAGACAGGAGGATTGCAAGTTTGAGGCCAGCCTCAGCAAATTAGCAAGGACCTAAGCAACTTAGTGAGACTCTGTCTCAAAATAAAGAATAAAAAGGGCTGGGGATGTGGCTCAGTGGCCAAGTGCCCCTGGGTCAAATCCCCAGTGTGTGTGTGTATAATTGGTACATATAAGGTGGGGTTAACTCAGCGGTAGAGCACAAACTTAGCCATGTAAGGACCTGG
Organism: Geosciurus inauris; assembly: GCA_004024805.1. Lineage (NCBI taxonomy): Eukaryota > Metazoa > Chordata > Mammalia > Rodentia > Sciuridae > Geosciurus > Geosciurus inauris. The sequence goes on along the minus strand of PVHX01025671.1, from coordinate 2,540 downwards.
GTTTGAGCCCCAGAACCACCAAAAAAAAAAAAATGTTAAGGACTTTGATCAGCACTAGAAATATCCACATCCTTACATCCTTATAGAGCAGTTTAATTATCATTAGGGTCCCGCCACCTTGGTCTCAGGCTTCCAGCCTCTGGGATTATGACAGAAGGGATTTCTGCAGGTTTAGCCCCCTGGTCTCTGGCGCTTGGTTCTGGGGGCCCAGCCAGCCTAGTACCAGTTCCTTGCACTTTGTCACCTAGCAGCTCTGCAAACTGTTTGCCCCACTGTTTGCCATATTATTAAAAATGTTGATCCTTTTCCACTGTAAGTGCTCTGCTGTTCACAGCCTGCCATTTGCCTTCTGGGCCTTGCCAGCTTCCTGCCACTCTCTGGGCCATTAAAATTCCTCATATTTCAATATATATTGAGGACTTACTATTTATAGGTAATGTCCACATTTTAGAGAGCATATTTACATATAGGGAGCATGAAGTATGTGTACTGAACAAGTAATAAAATGGTTGTGGGATAAAGTCCTCCCCTTGCTCCCCACCCCGCCCCGTACTGGAGATGGAATTCAGGTTTGTCCAGGCAAGGCCAATGCTACACCCGTAACCTACACCCCCGCCACCAGCCCCTTTTATTTTTTATTTTGAGACAGGGTCTTGCTAAGTTTCCAAGGCTGTCCTCGAACTTGAGATCCTCTGCTCAGCCTCCCAAACAACTGGGATGGCAGGTGTGCACCATTGCACCTGATGTACTTACGTGTCTTAATTATGAATTCTACCTAGGGCTGGGGATGTAGCTCTGTGGTCCAGTGCTCACCTAGCATGCAGGATCTTCAGCACTAAAACATCAAAAAGAACAACAATAAATATGAGAGAGGAAAATGGAAACTAGAAACGTGATAGAGTGAATAAAGGGTGTTGTTGTGCCAGTCAGGCATGCTGGCTGACCTTGAGCACGTCATGAAAGGTCATGGTCCAGGCAAAGGGTGAGTTCTAATGATTGTTAAGATAGAAGTAAGTATGCACAAGACCCAGGGGAACTTCAGAGCAAGTATAGTCAGAAAAAGACAGAAGAAAGAAGAACACAAACAAAGCCATAGTAGTCTCCCAGAGATAATGTGGTCTTCCTTTGACATTCTTCTTTCTGTTGAACAAGAGAGCACAGAGAACCTTCTCCAAGGTTCTATGACCCAAGGTTTCAGCTACCACAGCCAACTGCAATCCAAAAATATGCTACAGAAACATAAGACATTTGGAGAGCAATGGATACAGGGGGGCAGAAACCCCACGCAGATAATTTAATGCTGTTCTATTTCATTCTTAGTTATTGCTTTTAATCTCTGACTCTACCTACTTTGCAAATTAAGCTTTATGATAGGTATGTGTAGGTAAAAGCCAAGGTACCCCTAGAGGTCGGTACCCTCTGAGGCTTGTGGCATCCCCCGGCCATCTGGGGACTTTCCCAGGGGCTGCGGGGTGCACCCTGCAGGCTGGCCAGGCACTAGTGGAGCACTGCTTCTGTTCCATGTGCAGGACGCAGCCCCTGCCACGCCAGGTGGGCTCCCCTGTGTTCCCTGGGCATTCTGCTGCTCTCTGCTGAGAGCCCCAGGGGCTCAGAGTGTAAAGCACCTCCTCAGTCCACTGGGCCTCTGCCCTGCCCCCTGCTGCTTCTTAGGATCGTGTAACCCCACTGTGCTCCAATGTGTGGATCCAGGAGCATGGATCTCCAGACTGCCCGGGGCGCTCAGACTTCTGACACCTCCTACAAGTCCAGAGGCTTCCCAAATCACCCCCAGGAATGATAATTGGCTAAAAAGACATACAGAGCCTATTGAAGGTGGTTGTGCTCATGGTCAAGTTTATCACAGGGAAAGGGTCCAAATTTGAACCCAATCAATGCAAGAGACATAGAGGATGGAGTCTAGGAGCTCCCGATGCCCTCAGGGAGAGATTCTTTCCTGTCACCCTGTGTGACAGCACACAGAACACATTGCCAACCTGGGAAGCCACCTGAGCTCACAGTGCGAAAGTGTTATCAGAGCTTCATTAGGTAGGCACGGCAGATTGACTCCTTGCCCATGTGGCTGACATCAATCTCCCGCACCCCTCTCCATCCATCAGGGCTACCATTACGTCACTCAGGAAATCGACCAGGATTTAGAGATTGCCACTGAGGGACAAAGGACAAAGGCCAGACGGCTCTTTGAGTGAGACCCAATTCCATCCTACAAGGGCGTCCCTCACCACAGCTCTGGACTCTGGGGGAGTCCATGGCCCTGGCTCCATGGCTGGGATGCACATTTGCTAGGGGTGAATGCAGAGGGCTGAAAGGTGGGGGTGAGCAGAGTCAGAGCCAGGCATGGCTTTGGTGCATGGCTTTGGGGACCATGGGGAGGAAGGGTCCATCCTGTGCAGAAAGGAGCTGGCTTCAATGAAGCAAGGTAGGAGGCAGAAAGATAGGAAGGTGTTCACAAAATCCTGGGCAGAAAAGCTTAGCAACCTGGAAAAGGAGGGGGTGGGGGGGTAGGAAGAAGAGGAGGAGGA